>QZGG01000503.1:0-128391 GCA_006409495.1 Sedum album
GGTCTCAAAATTCTATCCATCTCAAGCATTATGCTGGACATATTGCACCTGTTTTCATCAGCAGGACAAAAGAATACAAGTCATTTTCAGATGATGTAGGATACAGAATGCATACGGAACAAGCATACAAAGAAAAGAAACCCATGTTCCTTGATTTCTTTGTCCAGTATCACCTAGAGATGATGCCAGCCCATCATGATTCATCTCATAGTTGGACACTTGTTCAATTTTGAATACGTTTACATATGATGCATTGTTTAGCTTCAGTTAATGAAAACTTCGATGTTTTAGTGTACTTGACAGAATAATTACCAAGTATTCAAATGAAATATAGTTGTACCAACCTTTTGCGCTCGATAGAAAATAGACCAGATGCATGCAAAAAATCATACGTCCTTGGATATGTGTCAAAGGATTCACACCTAAATATTGATTAATACTTTTGTCAGTGAAGCCTAAACAGACAGCTTGCTGCAAACACTAATTTTCAAAAATATCTCAAAACTATCAGAGAGAATTGTATAAAGGAACTACCAATCGTGCATGACACCTATCAGCCCACGGTCATATATGACAGGCAATGTGTTGGGTCCACTGACGGGTACAACATTTAGAACCCAGCCATCTATTTGTTGATCCAGCAAAGCCGCTGCAAAACTGCAAAAAAAACTGGGTAAGTAAAAGAGTCAAGCCAGAACATCATTTCCAAGTGTTATATCATACAACGACTCACCCTCCATATCCAGCCCTCATGTCTAGCACATTTCTCATTCGCATTTCCTTCCACCGGAAAACGCGGACATAACCTGATACTATCTCCATCCAGTACTTCATCTCTGCCTTGAATAATTCATTCCGTGATATGTATGCATCCAACTGCACAGTTTGGAGTCTATCTGGTGGTGTTACTAGCCGCTCGGGCCACGTGCTTACATTTGCTCCATAGCCATTCTCTGGTAATCTCGTGATACAAGCTTTGAGTTCAACATACCTAAAGTGTTCATCATCAAAGAATATGACATACATGTAAATTACGAACAAGCTGCAAATGACTTGCAGTGACAAATGCAAGATGCATGAATATTTGATGGAATCCATGAATGTATTGCAAATTTAATATGAGCGGTTTCATTAATAGTTAGCTCATTGCCCTATCACAAAACTAAGTATATCACATTGTTGTGCATTTTGAAATTAAAAGATGAATGTATACCAAACTCTATCTGGATCATCATCAGGATCACATAGTGGGGGGCTCGTGTCTACTGCGCGGCTCAGATAGCAGCTGTTGGTCATAGGCTTCTGCCATATTGCAATATATCCCTCCTTTTTCACAAGTTTCCAGCACAACCGAGTAGTTAGGTCAAGCATTTCTGAAACCACAAACATGAGGCCATATGTCAAGCCGTAGATAAAAGTTAAAACTGAATCAGATGCAACAAAAGATTTTAAAGACAAACTGATACATAAAAATATATTTCATCAAAAGCAGCAAAGACTAATGTTTGTCTATATATGCCATATTTGAATACTTTTGACAAGGTTTCACCATTCCCAATTTCTCATCAGGTTGCACTCGCACCTTAGAAGATGAATGATGCATTTAAGTTTCTTAAATGCCGTTGTTGTGGCTTAACACACTAAAAATACCTAACTTAGAGATTAACATCCAAAACTATTAATAATGGGAGCCTTCTTTCAAAACATAATGCATCACTAGAATGCCCATTAAAAGTATTATGTTGGTACCTTTCCATTGTTCTTCCAAGGCCTCTTCATGCTTATAAACTGGCTGTGCTGCCCAAACAAAATATCTGCCCGCACGGAGCATCCTATCAAGCTCAAGCAGCAGAATTCCATCTGCAAAGTACCAGAAAAGGAACAAAACAGATCACTTCATAAGAAATGGAAGCAAAGTACTGCTATTGGGAAGATCACGTGCAGTAACTAACCCAAATAATAATAAAAAAATAAATTTGAACGACAAAGATGAACGGAAATCGGGCTGTAATCTTTGGCTGATCTGTTATATTTTACTCCTATGATTATGAAAGATAAGTGAAGAAGCACTTATATTTTACCAATAAAACGTAATAACAAATCTTTCAATATGTGATATTAAGCGAGACATCATGAATATAACTGTAGTTGACGGTGACTCACCATCACGGGTCCAATTAATTCGACATCTCGAGCAATGAATCAGGTCAAATGCTTGGCTAGGGTACAACAACCTCTTGGTAGCAAATGCAGCCACCATCGCAGGGACTCCACGTTCTAGAGCAAATTGAATTTGATTTTCATGAACATCTTTTGGAGCTATGGACAGAGTTGTGACATTTCGCGAAAACAAGTAAGCACCAAAACTAGCAACACCACATCCAACATCTAGAACCACACTGGTGTTATGGCCAAACGCTATCTCTGGAATCATCTACATATAGGAACTTAGAGATAAGAAATCACAAATCAAGGTAAAAATAGTTGGAGTAAAAGTCTCTCTGTAGCTAACCTGTGATATTTGATCTATATATTGTTCAGCACCGTGAATAAATTGTGTACCGCCTCCAGGAAATTTAAATTTATCTTTTGCAACTGTGATCCAGTTTTGGCCCCCTTTATCTTCCACTAGCTTTGTGTGTGGAACATTGTTGAACCATACCTGCAGCACACTTCCCATTAACAAAGCATTATTTCATTTACATAATTTTAATTGCCTAAGGCACTAAATGGAGTGGAAACCCTTTCGAGCTGATATACACACTTTATGCACCATTTAGTATGTCACTGACTTCAATAACTACAAAATCAAAGTCAAATAGAATAACAAATATCTTCTACAGAACTAACTTCATCACGGCTTTTTGGCCACGGGATCGGGGTTTTATAACCCTTGGGAGGCGGAACCAAACAGTTGAGCCCCTTGTCCTTTTCAGGACAATGCCTCTCAAATTTCTCCCCTTTCTCGGTGGACTTAAGTTTCCTAATGGCCTCCTCATTATCCAAACAGGGAATATACTCCCTCATACTGGAAGGACACATAGGAAACTTAGTAATACTAAACCCCTCACTCTTTTCACCATCCCCTTCATCATCACCATCCTGCACTTCCTCCGTCTCATTGTTCCTATTCTCAACAGTGGCTGCATCAAATTCCCCAATCTCAAAATCATTAGTCATAGTCCCATTTTCATCAACAATGCCAAACCTCTTCACGTCTGGCGGTGAAGGTGGTGTCACTACAACCGTCTCTTGTGCAGAATCTAGCTCTTTTTCCTTAACAGCCTGAGTTTCATTCTTATGAATCAATGAATCCACATCAAATGATTTGTTGAAATTTGGAGATATCGCTACTCTAGGGCTTCCACCAACCACCACACCGCCAGTAACAGCATCATTCTGCTGCGAATTGAAGAAAAGAACCTGCTGGTATCCGTCAGACCAGTGCTTGCCAAGGTAGAAGAAAGTCACCGCCACCAACACAAATCCGGCCACTCTCAACGCCAAGGGCGGTCTGAACACGTCTCCTCCATCTACTTTCATAGTTTACTTAGGGTTTCACACTCAACTCAGTCTCAGATTTAAAATCCGAATGAATGTGGTTAAAGGGAGTGGCGTTGGCGTGTCTACATCCGCCGCTTCGTTGGGCGCACTCCAACGTAATAAACTCGATCTGTTGCCGGATTTGCAGATCGATTGATCAATTGGGTTTGGAGTTGAGAGAGATGAGCTGACGGACGCGATTTGTTCCCATTTGCAACTTACACTGAGATCAGCCGTATTTTGGTCTATATCCTATTGTATTAATTAAACAAAGACAAATCCTTACTTTAGGGCATCCGGACCGGTTGAGGAATTTCTCGAAAAGCAATTCATATTACTATTTATGAATAACTAATAACAATTCACACAATTTATGCACACATCACTGTCTCGATGAGATATCTCTATTATTATTCACATTTTAAGTTCAACTTTTTAAATTTTGTTTTATTAAGTTTTGTTATTTGAAAATATTAAATGGCAAACAAATTAAGTACATCAATTAAACTTATTAAGTTATTTAAACATCAAATTAAAATTAAAAATGACATCATGTTAAAATATAATCAAATAAAAAAACTAATCATCATGTCGAGGACGGTAATTATTTGAAAAGTACGAATCATTTTCATTGTTGTTGTTGACATCATTTTCATCTTCCTCACAACGTTGCATTATATTAGCCTTCCTCTTTAAAAAAATATTTCTTGGATTTTGGGGTCATCATTTCTGTATTCATTTTATAATCCTGAATTCTTCAGCTTTTTCTTGCATTCGGTGAGTATGCTCCATTTGTTTTTAAGCAAGCTCCCCTTGCATTTGTTGGATAGCCAATGTTTTTTTGATTTTTAGCAATGGCATGTAAAGCATCACTGTAATTATTTGTTGAAGTGGTGGTTTTTTACCTTTTCTCCTTGCTTCTTTCGCCGCTTTCACTCCGGATGGTCTCACTGGACTAGATGGACTGATATAAGAATTTTCAGGTGTAGAAAATATCGGTTCTTCATGGACTTCTTCCATAACCGGACTACTATCTTGATTATATGTTGATGAATGAGTTGCCTGTAATGGTGCATCACCTTCATAAGTTGGTGGAAGAATTGTTTCCGTAGGTGCAAATGTTGGATGTGACTTAACTTCTTCCCAACATTCAAAGTGTATGGATGTCTTTCTCTTTTTTGCGACATACATAGTTTGAGCTTTTCGTATCTATCAATTCGAACAATAAAATAAATTAGACTTGATAAAATTTAAATTGATAATAATTATGTTGAATAAACTAATTAAAAGTGATACCTCATCTTGTGCATTTTAGCCGGATTCCTTCTTGCATATGCAATGTATGACGCCCAATAAGATAAATTCGGTTTCAACTTAGCAAATCGAGAAATAATGGCGGTTTGAGATCTTGAATCACTAGTAATTACCTCATCCTCACGCATAACCCAATTTGATTGAAAGTCGGTGTGAATTTTTTCCCACAACTTTTCGGTTCTTTGTCTATTGCTAGTAGTTGGATCGATCGATTGACGACAATATGAAATTCACAATTGCACATCTTCAGACATAGACCAATTTCCCAATATATTAAAAGTATCACTACTACAGATTATGTTTATAACAGCGCTCTTTTTTGCCCTTTAACAGCGCTTCTTGAAGCGCTGTTGAAACGGGTGCTGTTGTAAATCACATCTTTATTACAGCGCTTTTTAAAATAAAGCGCTGTTGTTTATGTCTATTTATAACAGCGCCTTTTATACAATGAGCGCTGTTATAAATATACATAAACAACAGCGCTTATTTTAAAAAGCGCTGTAATAAAGATGTGATTTACAACAGCACCCGTTTCAACAGCGCTTCAAGAAGCGCTGTTAAAAATGACAAACAAGCGCTGTTATTTTAAAACCTGTTACAGCGTTTATATATAAAGCGCTGTTAAAAATAATCACTCACAACCAAGCGATAAAACAAAAACGAGGTCGTTTAATTTAATTTATTACACAGCGTTTTTTTTAAGCGCTGTAAAATATTTATTAATTTTTTAATTTGAAAATTTATTAATTCGAATATAAAATATTACAGCGTTTTATTAATGAGCGCTGTAAAAAGTTAAACATGTTACAGCGCTCTATATATATGAGCGCTGTTAAATAGTAATTTTACAGCGTTTTTATTAATTAAGCGCTGTTAAATATAAGATTTGAATTAAAAAAAATCTTAATTAAGCGCATTAAGATTTATTATAGTTACGGAGATTTGAGAAGACAGTTTTGGAAAGTTAATAATATTAATAACCGCTTTAAAGGGAATCAGTTTTGATTATAATTTTCTTTATTTTTTATTTAAATCGTACTTTTACAATAAAATGGAAACACAATTTAACATTCTGAATTTGTACAAAACTATGGACAAAACTATGGACAAAACTTAAATATTATGGACAAAACTATGGCCTTTGTACTGTATTTGCTCGTCTTGAATTTGCTCGTCTTGAATAAACATCATTTGCTCGTCTTGAATTGGCTCATCGTCCTCGACATATATCATACAACAAATCTACAAAAAATATATTGAAGAATAGAATAGAGTTAATATAAAACAAAGAACAAAAAAGTTTAACGAAAAGTATAAAACACAAAAGTGTAAGAAATAAGAGTGGGATTCCTTACTTGAAACGGGAAGTTTATGCGAAACAAAGCTTTTTGGACTGTAAATTAAAATATCCGACAAGAACAATAGTATGTTTGAAAGAAATTTCAATGTAAATTTTGTTGCATATTTGGATATATATAGAAAGACTATAGCGGGAAATTTGTGCGGGTGACTTAAAATTCTGAATTTTTAATATTGAATATGGACCGTTAGATTAGGTTAAACAACGATTGGGATTACAATCTGCGAGAAACTGTTTCGACCAATCAGGTAATTTAACATATTCAACAGCGCTTCAAATAAAAAGCGCTGTAAAAATAAATAAATATTTTTAATTTAAGGAAATCGAATTACTGAGATTTATTACAGCGCTTATATGATATAAGCGCTGTGGTATTTAATTTACAACAGCGCTTTTATGTTATCAGCGCTGTTATAAACAGTATTTATTTGTTTTGTTTTTTCTTAGAATTCATTGATTATTATGAAACAAATTTAGTTGGAAGTTTGATAAATGAAGCTTATAACTCATTTACTTAAAAAAAAAAATCATTTGCATTTTTGATGTGTTTTATTAGTGAAAAGTTTTGTTGATCAAAATGTACAATGTTCAACTTATTGCTTAGTAAAGAGACACAGTACAAATATTCAAATGCCAATGATTTCAAATGCTTATTAATGTTCTCATGATATTTTAATTAATAGAATGTTACTAATTGAGTTTTTAATGTCTTAAGATAACAAAAACCTAAAAAATATATTACCTGATTTTTAAAACATGAAAATACTGAAAATATATATTTACAGCGCTATATATAAAATAAGCGCTGTAATATATAATTTACAGCGTTTATTATTTAAAACGCTGTTAAAACTAATTATTTTATTATTATTTTAAATATATATTACAGCGCTTATGTTTTAAACGCTGTTATAATTAGGGTTTGGATTGAGGGTTAGGGTTCGGGGTTCAGGGTTTAGAACCCTAATTACAACAGCGCTTTTTGGTAAGGCGCTGTGGTAAATTATTTTTACAGCGCTGTTTTATAAGCGCTGTTAAACTATGAACAGGCTATTTTATTTTATTTGACATGATATATACCAAAGCGTTTCTTTATTAAAGCGCTGTAATATGTAAAACAGAGCAGTTTTTTTATTAAAACAGAGCAGTTTTTTATTAATCATCATTGATAATTACTTAAATTACAATAAACACAAGCTATATTAAAACATCATCTAATAATTTTGAATCTTCACAATCCATATTATCTCGCCCGAGAATACCAGCTGCATGAAAAAATTAAACATAAGGACACAATATACACGATAAAAAAATAAAATAATTTAAATTTTATAAAGTAAGAATTTTCAACACATTAATTACCTGCTTAATTCCAAATCATAAAAAAGTTTGAATACATATCCTTTATATAGCGTGCTCATCACCAAAATCCTGTATTAAAAACACCAAGCAAAATAAGTAAATTAAATATATATAAATCTAAACACAACTTCACAAATATATTAATATTTTGAAAAATATTCGGAATTCTTACATTGTTTTTCAATCCATATGCCTTCATTGTGATCATCCCTTCTCTGTTGAAATTCACCAACGTCTTCGAAATTGTTTGGAATGGTGCTACAAACCGCTGCACTATCTTCAGAGTAATCATTTGTATCCATACCATCTTCGAAGAAAATATGTTGTTTTCCATGAACGACAATATATTTATGTTCGTTTGTGGGATCCTTGACGTAAAATACTTGTTTAGCTTGCTCAGCCATGATGAAAGGCTCGTCTTTGTATCCTTCTCTACGAAAGTCAACAAATGTCATGCCGAATTCATCAATACGAACATTCGAACTATGCACCCATATGCACTTGAAAACAGGTATCCGAACTTCTACGTAGTCTATTTCCCATATGTCTTCAATAACACCATAATAATTCACACCGGCATTTACAGGGTTCTTATCTTTGGCACTAGACACATGAATTGTATCAGCAACAATTGTCACGCCACTATTCTGAACTGAACTTCTTTCATCCTGATCTTTCGTGTAAAAAGAATAACCATTTAAATCATACCCTCTATAAGAATGAACGGCGCAACTAGGCCCAACACCAAGAGACTTCACAAAATCAGACACATTTGAACTTAAAACGTCGTCTTTCAACCAAGAAGCAAACTCTTCTGAATGCTTTTTTTGGATCAACTTTTCAGATTTTCCCTGATTAGATGACCTTATCAATTGCAAATGACGTTCTACAAAGGGCTCGATCTCATCAACCTGCCGCAACACGTAGAAATGGGCGTCATGCAACTCTGATCGAGGAACAACTTTAACTTGAAATCCAATTGTTCCTTTCCCCTGAAGACGATCAAAGTGTCGCGGCTTTGGAATCCCAATAGACTCAATATTGCCCAAATAATGTGAGCAAAACTCAATTGCTTCCTCGGCAATGTATCCTTCAACCATAGAACCTTCAGGTCGATGTCTATTTCTCACATAACCTTTTAAGGTTTTCATGTACCTTTCGAAAGGATACATCCATCTCATATGGACCGGTCCAAGAAATTTTATCTCCCGTACTAAATGAATAGTCAAATGAACCATAATGTCAAAAAATGAGGGAGGAAAATACATCTCAAGCTGACAGATAGTAACAACAATTTGATTTTGGAGTTCGTCTAAGTCAAGCGGGTCAACAGTCTTAGAACACAAAGAGCTGAAAACAACACACAATCTTGTAATAGCAGATCTCACGTTCTCAGGCAATATCCCACGAATTGCGATAGGCAATAGCTGTTGCATCAATGTGTGACAATCATGAGATTTTAAACCAACAAGACGCATGTCTTTCATGGAAACCAGACTTGAAATATTTGACGAGAAACCCGAAGGAACTTTAACACCCTTCAAACTAGAACAAAAACTAATCTTTTCAGTTTTAGATAAAGTCGTACACGCAGGTGGTAGATAGGTTCTTTGTCCTCTTTGTTCGGGAGCTAACTCCTTACGAATGTTCATTTCAAGCATGTCCAATCTAGCCTTAACACTGTCCTTTGACTTTCCAGGAATGTTAAGAATGGTACCGATAAGACTATCACAAATATTTTTCTCCACATGCATAACGTCAATACAATGTCTAACAGTAAGGGTATACCAGTATGGGAGATCAAAAAATATAGATCGCTTTTTCCACAAACCATCAACAGTATTACGTCCTCGTTTTCCCAAAACATTAGGAACTTCCCAAATAGTATCAAGTATTTCCTTGCCAGAAGCTGGTTTCGGTTCATTTTCAAACTCACCTTTCCCATTAAACGAAGCTTTCTTTCGACGGTAGGAATGATTGGGTGCTTTGTTCGGTTTATATCTTGGAGTGTTACAAATTGGGCATTCAGTTAGATCTTTATACTGACCTCGAAACAAAATACAATCGTTTGGACATGCATGAATTTTTTCGTATTCGATTCCCATAGGACACATTACCCTCTTCGCGTCATAAGTACGAGTAGGTAATGTGTTCGGATCTGGAAGCATTTCTGATACCAATGTCAATAACTCTGTAAAACTCTTATCACTCCATCCATTCTTTGCTTTCAGATTAAACAACTTTAACACTGCTGAAAGTTTGGTAAATTTTGTGCAACCATCGTACAAAGGTGTCTCAGAATCAGATTTAAGTTTTTCAATGACAGAAGACCCGACGTTCATCTCTTTCTCAATGTTATTCACCATTCCAATTAGATTGTCATCCTCCAGTCCATATTTTCATTAAATCCATGATGTTCCATCTGGGGGCCGGGAGAGCTAGCTGTCTCACATTCACCGTGTAAATGCCAAACTTTGTATTGTGGATCAATCCCCTTTAACAACAGATGTTTGTGAAGATCTCCGACTTTTATTTTTTTGTTATTCCAACAATCAGTGCATGGACAAAACACATAATCAGTATCGTTCCGATCTGCAAAATCCTTAGCAAACTGACAGAACCCTCTTATTCCTTCTTCATAACCAACGGACAAACGATTTAAACACATCCAACTTCGATTCATTATGACTAACAAGGTTGATAATAATCGGAATTGAAATACCTAGAATAAGATAAGCAACATGCAAGACTATTAAAATATGGATAATCATACGCGCATCTAAATAATAAATTCAAACAAACTTACTTTTAACAAAATATTATAAACAAGACGGAAACGGATGACTCATCGGGTTGAGATTAATTTATGTTCCAAGGCAGAGACGACGTGTGAGTGCGGAAAGAAAAGAAACGAAATAGGGTAAAACTAAAAAAAGTAGATCTGAACACTCTTTAACAGCGCCTATAAATAAGAGCGCTGTAATATATCTATATATAACAGCGCTTCTATAGTAAAGCGCTGTAGAAATATATAAAAATTACATTCTTAGTAACACATATTTACAGCGCTTTACATATAAACGCTGTTATAAATTTAGTTTTAACAGCGCTTCTATAAAAAGCGCTGTAAAAAGTATAATAAAATTTCACTCGGAGTAACACATTTTAACAGCGCTTATTTTTATAAGCGCTGTTAAAATATGTATTTTACAGCGCTTATAAAAATAAGCGCTGTAAAATACTGTTTTTCACAGCGACTTTTTAAATGAGCGCTGTTGTATATTTGCTTTACTTTTCACGCTTGGTTTTGTTTTTCAGAAAGCCAAACCCTGCAAAAAACTGATCATTGTTTACTTCACAGGTTTGAAAGATGATCATTCAATTTACAATACCCACAATGCTCACAAGTCAAAAGATCAACATCACATTTCATACATCATAAACAAAGTATACATTGTTTTCCACAAATACATGATAAACAAAAGTAATAACATGATAAAAGCAACAAAATACAATTCATCCCTAGCTTCTTTTTCATGTTAAACCTACAAAAATAATTACACGAGTTAGAAAACTTGTCACAATACGTATATTATTCATTGAATCAAATATATTGAATAATTATATAAATTACCTCATCAATTCCATTGATATTCTTGAGCGGGACTATCAAGAATGTAATAAGAGAATTCGTCCCTTACTTCATTCATAACGTAAGACGGGTAACTTTCTCGTCCATTTGGAAACACCTATTTCCACATCAAAACTCGTTTTTATATAAATGTAAATTGTATATATTTTAAAAAGACTACGTAAAAATGAAACTTACATCACCAAAATTATCATGAAGCTGTCCATTATTTTCTTGGACGTACTTAATGATATCTCGAACGTATCGTATGCAATAATAACCACATAAGTTCGTCCTCTCTGGTTGTCGTGGACACTACAAACATAAAAACACATGTTGTTTAGTATATTTTATCCCAATTGTAAATGTAAAAATATGCTAGAAATTAAATTAATTACCTCGACTGTTATCCATGTGGTCGATCTAGATTGTGAAGAGGATCCATTCATATTTTGAATGTTGGTAAAACTCCTAAATTTCAAAACACAAAAAATGTTTACTGACATTTTGAAGTGTAAACATTAAAATAAAAAATAATAATTTAATATTTTAGACTTACTTTTCAATTAATCGCCGAACATCTGATCGAACCATGCCAGCCATTGAATCTAGCCAATATACCAAATTTTGTCGTGGAAAAAGCACACACAACATCCAGTGACTCCTTCAAGAACATGATTTAAAACAAGTTAAGTTAAATCATAAAAGTAGCTAAAAACTATTAAATACAAAATTTAGTTGAATACTTACTCTTGTGGATCACAATATGGTAGAAAATAGCAAAAGAAGGATGAGCTATCAGGCATTGTCAACCGAGACGTCAAAATAGAAACTCTTGAGTTCATGTCTCGAATGCTTGTCGTGGACGACGGTCTAATAAACCCAAATTTGAATCCGAAGCGTCCATAATCATGGTAAAGATAACTGAAACGATTTAAATTAGAAATAATACTGAAATTCAATTGATTTCAGATAATATTGCATGATGATGAAAGTAATACCTCATACACAACTCAAGCGCCGTATCTCCAATCTTTTCCAACTGTAAAACCTCAACAATATCTTCCTTATACAAGTGAGCCCATACATCATGACCATAGACTTCACTTGGTATAAAGATAGATATTGCGACTTCTAGCTGATTTGCACGATGATAAAGCATCTGACAATGTGTTCCCAAGTGTGCAAACTCAGGTTCATTAATACTTGATTGGATAAATCCATATTTGTAATCATTGTATGCCTGAAAACAAAGTATGACGATTGTAAATTAAAGGTATATTTATATTATTAAAGATAAATGAAGTAAATATATTAATGTACCTTTCTGTTAACTTCAATCAATGACTTAGGCCATGGTACAGCTGCATTCACCGCATCCCTTACAGTGTTAAACTGCGCCACAGGATGCGGGATCGGCTGATTAGGGTCGATTGCATAATGCAATGTTGCCTTCACTTCATGATCATCAATCAGCTGATACTGCACGATTCTCCCAGGCAACACAAGACCATATGCAACCATGGTTCGAGAGCCATCATCAACGAAGAAAACACATTTTAAACCCGTCTACATCAAGTAAATAAAAGTATATATCAGTTACAAAATTTTGTATTTTATCTAATTTAATAAATTTAATATACCTCAGGGATTGTGGAGAAAATATCATCTTCAGGCGATGGGATCTGCGGCTGAGATGAGCTAATGTCGACTCCCCTAGGTTGTTGCACGACATTTGTGCTACCTTTCGTAGAAGTCGAACCTTTGGGAAATACTTTTTTCCAGCCCACCGCCATCCCGACCCCTCGAGTACGTCCTGGATACTCAGGTTTTCCAATCGCCTGAGTAAGAATATCATTCCGCCCTTGTGAAACGAAATGTCCAGCAGATTCCTCCTCCTCTGCCTCACCCTACAGAAAGATAAATAAATAGATTTATTACAATAAATATCCTTCTAAAATATCAACCATGTAATTAAATAGACTAAAGAAGACTTACAATTTTTGCAGCAATAGTTTCTACAGTCTCGTTTCACATAACCACCCGTTTTTGTTTGATGGGCTCTCCTCCACACTTCGTGCCTCTCGACTGTAATGCTTGCTACCTCAGAGTCATCGCATAATCCGGTAGCCTGAAGTGCATCAGCTTTCTCCTTTATCAGGAGTTCTTCAGCACGGCTATATCCACCTCGAGAAGTAGCATGATGATACTTGTTGAGGCGCGCTCTTTCAGCAGCTCTCAACCCCTCCTCCTCAAATTCTTCGCTTCTCCTCCCAGCCACAAACTCCGCCCACTGATCCGGAGTAATGAATTGATAAATAAGAGTGGGATCCTCTTCGTTCTTCCTACCCTTGATGTAATCTTTGGTAAGAGTTGTCTTGAAATTTCTCCAAGAGATTCCAGCTTGTCTCAGCTCTTGAGACTTGTGATCATCCGACACATTAAATTTTGCCTGTAAAAACAAGTAAAAAAAAATCATTTCAAACATGTTGCATATAAATATAAATTGATATGTAAAATAACATTAATACAATAATCACTTTAAAAATGAAACATAAAAGAATAAAAATAACATTTTTTATTACCTTCATATCGCTCCAAACTAGGTTCTTCAACTCTGCAGGCACGTGCCTCCAATTTTGATAAGTAATTGGAACACGTGTTCTTGCTGCCAAACATAGCGCACTTCTCCATATTGATTTATTCGGACCCGTTGGAACTCCTTTTTCGGTAAACTCAATAGTGGATTGAGTATTAGAGGTACTCCTCTCCTTAAAAAATTGCGTCAAATATGTAGGCCCCCTCTTGCCTCTCTTAGATGGCGCGGAACACTCTCCCGCGTTAACAGAATTATCATTTGTGATTTGCAAATTCTCCATTTCTACATATTTAACAAAATTATGCATGATCAAACACAAAATAACAGTATACAAGTAGATTAATACAACACAATACAAATTACACAAACTTTAAAACAGAGATAAGTTGAAATTTTGAAACAGAGATGAGAAGAGGAGTACCGTTCGTTTAGGGTACGGAGCTAAGTTTGGACGACGGCCTTGAAGTGAACGGAGCTAAGTTGGAAAAGCTGAGCGTGAGTTCAGGGTTTCAAACGGAGCTAAGTCGGAAATTCTGAGCTAAGACGGAAATTTGGACGACGGCCGGTAAAGCGGGATTGAGTGTGAGTAAAACTTTGAAGTCGTGAAATTACTAGGGTTAAAACGTCTTTATAACAGCGCTTATTATATGAAGCGCTGTGGTATATATATTTATGACAGCGCCTATTATTAAAGGCGCTGTCAAATATACTATTTAGGACAGCGCCTATTTTAAAAGCGCTGTTGTAAATACCACACATCGCTTTTTATTAACGCGCCGTTTTAATTAGTATTTACAACAGCGCTTTTGTAAAACAAGCGCTGTCTTAAATTGTATTTAACACATCGCTTAATTATAAAAGCGCTGTTGTAAATCTATTACAGCGTTTACGTAAGAAGCGCTGTGTTAAATTGATTTATTACAGCGCTTTACGGTTAAAGCGCTGTTAAACATATAATTTTTTTTTACAGCGCTTAAATACAAGCGCTGTTGAATACATAATCTGTACTAGTGTATGAAACAAAAGATGAAATATGTGCATTGGAATATATGAGAAGAGTGGAGTATTAAATATTTGTGGGATTTTAGATGAATATGAGTAGTAGATTTATAGAGATTTTTTAGATATGTAAAATATTATTTTGTTAATATTTTTTCAATTTTTTATTGTTTATTAATTAAAATCTCGTTTGAAATAAATCTGAGCCCTTAGATTCGATCCAACGGACAAGATCTATTTTCCGTTGGATATTAGGCCGTTGGATCAGACTGTTGGACTATCAAGTGCAAGTCACAAGATTGTATCTCTCCACCTTCCCCTTCTCTCTCCTCCTTCCCCTTCTCTCTCCTCCTTCTCCTTATCTCTCCTCCTTGCCTTTCTCTCTCTCCTCTGCGATCGATCTCCAACGCGACCCAGGAGAGATTATCCGTGAGATTGTTATAACTCACCTTGATATTTCTTTCAACGAGTCTGAATGAAAGTGGCAGAACGTTCTCAATATGAGATAGAACATTCTCAATTTTGAAGTCAAACCTCACCGGTGCAGATACCCTTAGGGTATAAATATTTAGGAGGACAATCAAATATTTGTGGGATACTAGAATATGATTTCAATCGCTGATTTCTAATCATTCAACGGGTGAGATTAAAAGTTAACAAAAACCTCCAAATCTAACCGCACTGTGTTTTTCGTAAATCCAACCGTCAACTTTAATAAAAACTAACTTTAATCTCAACCGTCTGATTAATCAAATCAAAGGTTGAGATTTTGTCCTTCCGTCTCACAAATACTTCATATTTTTCAAACTCACCATTATAATATTTGTTTTTTCAAAAAAGTTTTTCATAAACCATCACTATCTTTTTTTCGTTAATTTTGAACTAAATAGTAGCAGTTCTATTAACTTCGCCACTAAGATTCACTATTATAGTTTTCCTTTTTAATTAATTAAAAAAGAAAAATGATTTAGAGTATTGAAAAGGCAACCACCTAGCCATCCGCACTACTAAGACCCACCCACATAAAGTCCATCTTCACCTCTACCTCTATCCAAAACCCTAACAATGCCTCCAAACCCACTTCTCTTTCTTTTTTCCATCTTCTTTCTTCATCTTTTATCTTCATCTTCTTTTCAACTGTCAGCAGCTGCTCCGATGTGGAGGAGAGGACCGTCTTCTACATGAGATGACGGATCTCTTCTTCTACCCAAGGAGATTTTTTGGGTTTATTTTCATGGATCCTCATCTTCCTCAGCAACCACTGCCGCCGCCGCCTCCACTCGATCAACCGAGTGCATGCATGTGATTAAAACACATAAATTTTATCACCTCCTTCCTCTACGGTCACATGCATGCAACGGATCAGTTCTTTATCCGCCATTTTCTTAGATCGTTATATATATAAATAACTAACATGTAATTGTTTGTCTATGTGTATGTTCATCGTTCGTGGATGTTTCTATGTTCATCCTTTGTGGATGTTGTTGGGCCGCTTTCTTAGCGAATTTGTTCTGAGTAATAAGGCTTGATTTCAGCCAAAATATCATTATGATGTCCGGAAGTCGGACCAGTGGGAGTCGATGGTGAAGGTGCCGCTAATGACCAGCTCGATCAACGATTTATAAAGATGGCTCATTATTTGAGATGTCTCATATTTTGTTCAATTGTTGGTATTTCATCTCGTAATCATGATCAATTTATCAATGAAATACACCCAAAAATACAATACCTCCAAACCCCAACGTCAATGTTCCTCCCAATTTTACCGTCGCTTATACTCCCTTCCAAGTCCCTTACAACACCATCGCAACTCTCTTTACTGTAACAAAGTAGATACCATTTAATGATGAGGATGAGATGGGAAGTGATGACTTTGATAATGGTAAGGTGATTGAGAATGTGGAGGAGGGTGGAGTGGAGGTGGTGAAGGATGAGTGGATTGAAGATTTGAAGAGGGTGTCTGTGAATACGGATAATGTGACGAATTTAAAATTTAAAATGAGTGTTGATGTGAGAGTAGAAGTGTTGAAAACTATAAATTATTTAAAGGCCGTGATTTTGGAGGTCAAGGGGTTAGCGGAAACTTGGTCGGGGAGAAGGGCTATGAGCTAGGTGGTGTGGTGCAACTTTTTTGATTTAATTTTATATATTAATGAAAATTGGAAAAAATTAAAAAAATAAGTGGGAAGATAACAGAAGTGTTGCTAGTTGGCTCAAAATTAACTGAAAAAAGATAAGAATGATTTGCGAAAAACTTTTATTAAACGGGTGGTTCTTGAAAAAATATCATCTTATAAAGGTGATCTTCAATAATAAAAACCCTTTTTATTTTATCAAAATATTAGTAAGACGGGTCAATAATTAGTGATCCATCCACGAGACTAAATTTCTTATTAAAACTATTGTATCTTTTATTCCTCATTTCATTATGTCCTACTATTATATCAGAGAAATTTTTTAATATTAGAATTATGGTCTAATTCACATAAATAAAAATGTTCAATGGGTCTGAAAAGATTATTATCTTTCTATATTTAAAGCGCAAGACCCTCGGTTACTTTTGTAACCATATTTTCTTTCCAATTTTACCCTCCTATTAATTAAATAAAAAACTAATTTATATGAATAAATAAAAGGTTATATTAAATTAAATAAGTGAATGTTATCTACACAAGATTTGTGCATCGATTACTAGTATAGGAAAAAGGAGTAGGGTGGTTTGAATACTTTCATAGAACAATGCTCCTTGATATGTAGTTTTTTCTTTTGATACAATTAACAAACGTTACAATTAAAATAGATTCGTAATTCTTTGAAGAAATAATGGACAGACTAAGAATCGGACTCAATGCAGGGAGTGCAGCAGATATGGATATATTCAAAGAAAGTGCAAAAACTATATAAGGAGTAAGAATAAATCAATGACTGCTAGCTTTAGTGATCTGAGTCAAAGCAGTCTAATGAAAAAGTAAGCATCTTTGCTTTAGCCACAGTTACGAATGAGATTATCACAGATGTCAAAGTAAGCCGCTCTGCATAGGTATCATAACACCGAAAGTTGAATCAAGCAATTCTAACAGTTCCAGTTACGGAAGCCTTCAGGAAAATTGATTGTTGAAAAGTTATTATTGAGCTATATAAATTGTGGGAGCTAGTGTCCAAATTGTATTCTTGATTCTAGTGTCCAAATTTTATCTGACCATGACATGTACATTATATTATAATATGTAAACGCAATTTTAAATTAATAATCAATAAATTTATTAAATCTCATTTTATTAGCATTAAGACATATATATTCTTTGACCCCATAAATTTTGTTTCTGAATCCGTCTCTGTCTGCACCGGTTGTGGTGAAGATCTCAAATTGAGAACGGTCTATTTCAATTAGTGAACGTTCTCGCTACTTTGGTATGCACCAGCTGAAAGAGATCCGGAGGAGAAACAAAAAATTTTGAAGACGATATCGTTTGCATTGTCATTGAGATTTGAGAATGATTGAGGAGGTTGGTTGAGAAAAAGCGAAGTTCAAAGGAGGAGGAAGATTG
The DNA here is from genome assembly GCA_006409495.1 of Sedum album. Classification (NCBI taxonomy): domain Eukaryota; kingdom Viridiplantae; phylum Streptophyta; class Magnoliopsida; order Saxifragales; family Crassulaceae; genus Sedum; species Sedum album. The sequence goes on from QZGG01000503.1 coordinate 18,357, forward strand.
TCACGAGTTTTTTGCAAGTGAGATTTTCGTTGGTTAGTTAGATCGGGTTCAAAATTGATCTAACGATTTACATTTATTTTCGCCGAAAAAAATTAAAAATTATTGAAAATTGAAAAAATGAAGAAATTTATGTGCTCTAAAAATACTATAAATTGCTACTCTTTTGAATACAAACTGACATTTAGCACTTACAAATTATAAAATTTATAAAAAATTAAATCAAAAAATATCTCATCGAGACTATTGATTTCTATTACGACTTGTTGAATAGTAATAACAATCGGCTCTCGAAAAATTCCTCAATGAGATAAAACTTCCTTAATAAATAACAATACGAATACCCTAAACCCTTATGTCACAAAAAATAGCTAGGGTCTTTTACCGAAAATCACCTTCTCAATTGCTAAATTTTAACGATACCGCCCTTTCAATTATTTATACATAACCACTATTCGGTTCGGAAATTATTTATCGCAACACCCCATCGCAGGTTTGGGGTCTTTTGCCGGAAAATTGATCGTTGATTATGATTTAAATCCAATATTAACACAAAAAACTAATTTAATAACGCTATGAACTCAAAATAAAGTTAAATAAATATTAATAAAGATCAATTTTGAGAAAAAAATTCAATTTGTTGAATATGTAAAGGTGAATGAAATTGGGGTTATGAGTTTCGAATGATCAATGTTTCAATTAAATAAATATGAAGTCAAATTAGAGGTGGTCTCTTTTGAGACTCTTATTGTTGGGTGAGACCCTAAGACCCCCATCATGGCCGTCGGTTGGGTTTGCTTTTGGGGTCCAGATTGTGCCACGTAGAGGTGAGAGAAATTCGAAATCGGAGGTAAGAGAAATTGCTGCTTTTGTTCTCTCACCTCCACGTGACACAATCTGGATCTCAAAAGCAAACCCAACCAACGGCATGATGGGAGTCTCAGGGTCTCACCCCTTAATAGAGGTCTCAATAGAGCAACCCTCAGTCAAATTATAGTTTATTGGTTAATACATTGATGGAGATTTTTATTTACATAATGGTTAGCTAAATTAATGACTAATTTCTCGGCAAAAGTCGTCGGAATCAGTGGTGGGATGTAATAATTCAATGATATTTTGAATTGATGGGTGATTATATAAAAAATTAAAATAGTGATTTCGTTAAAATTGAGGGACTCGGATCCGGTAATGCGCAGCTATTTGCTGCGAGGGTAAAAACGACATCGTGTTGACATTTTTTACTATAACCCTACGTAGTTTTGAGTGAACCCTTTACTAAAACTACATAGTTTTGACTCGCATTAAATAGCTTTCGCTGCACTGGATCTTAATCCAAAATTGAGATATTAAGAGATTAATTTTCAACATAAAAACCCAAAAATATTAGTGAGTCACAGTTCAACTTTTCTATCTTCAATAGCAAAGTATTTCGCCATCAGGGTGGTAGCCTGATGGTGGGGATTCTGACAAAGAATCCTCAGGTCAAGGGTTCGATTCCTGACCTCACCATTTATTCAATCCTCCCTTGTGGGAGGTTGTTGCCTTCCTTCTGCCTCGTGCATGGAGGCTCTTCGCCCCCTCCACCCATGCGTGGAGGGTCTTCGCCTGTATTCCTGTTGTTCTCTTGGAGGGTCTTCATCTATGCGGAAGAGACATGCATGCTTGATGCTGTCGATTGTGGGTTGGATGTCCGTTGCTGTGACCAGAGCTTCAAATGATTAGAATAGATATCATGTATACGATCTCTATGAATTGTACTTTCGGTTTTTGAAATTACAACTGCGTCCTCAACCTATCACCTAAATACTTTCACACCCCATTATTCAAGATCCCAATGAAAATCAGAAAGAGCTGAAAACTGCGGCCTCAGTTTCCGAATCCGGACGAGACTCGCAGCGGCGATGGAGTTTTTGTGGACGATCGTACAGCAGGCAACATTCGCAGGTCTTTCTGTGATCTTTTTTATATTTATAGCGATCGTGCTCGAAGCATATCGGAGAAGGAATAACAACGCGTAGGCTTTAGCTAAACCCTAGCTTCGTTTATTTCCTGCTAATATTGAAAATCGAGTTGAATTCGTTACCATTTTGGTGCAGCCATGTTGACGATTACGTTGTTTTCGAAGATCCCAATTCGCTGAAACCAGTAAATTTATAATCTTTTCTATCAACTGTTGTTTATTATTTATTTTGATCCTGTGTTATATGGATTTTTGCGAAATGAGATTGTTGTATTACTTTTTATCTTTTTAGAAGTGTTTCTTTCGATTGGTTCTGCATTCTAGATGTTGTTTGCTAACCATTATATATTTCTGTTTTTTGAGGTAGTTTGGTGTTCGCACATTTGTAAGCCTAAAACTAGTAGTACCTGAGTTCTAGGATCCCCAGGTTATTGTTTGTTTGGAAATGATTATTGCACTGACTTGATTCATTATCTTGGGGGTTGAGTTAGAAAGAATAATGATTTTCTCGAATGTTGCTGTAGAGTTATCATATATAACTGCCAATAATTTCAGGTGCCATGTTCTTATATCAATGACCCAGCGGAAAAGTATATATCCTTAGTGATACCTGCATTTAATGAAGAATATAGACTCCCTCAAGCTTTGGATGAAACTATTAAGTAAGTTAGAGCTAAACATTCTTTCCCTCCTCTTGTCAGTGTATCTTAATCTGTCTACAGCTTTTTAATAGTCTGCCAAAATCATGGTTTGCCAGCTTTTTACTTTTTCCGACCATCTTTCGTATCGAAATTTCTCCACATTAACTACACTGTCCATTCGTTTTATTTGGTTTGTTTCATCCTGAGATAATTAAAACTGGGTTATATTGTCACAAGCATGGGCAAAGAAGGGAAATAGAGATAAGGATGATAAAACTGCACCATTGTGCAGCTTGGGCTCCCATTTTTGAAGAATACTTCATTGTTTTTTCATTTATAACTCTTATCTCTATGCAGATTTACTTTTGGTTCTGACTTCGATTATTTTTCCCAAATCAAAGCTGCATCTGTGTTTGACAATTTTTAGTTTTGCCATATTCTAACCCCATTTGTAAGGATTAAATCAAAGTTTAAACCCTGTGTTCTGGCAACATGTTATCTTAATTCTTAGTTATTGTTGTGTCCTATGATTATAATTTAGCCTCAAAGGTCATGCACAAGCTTTTAGTATCGTAGTGGCTTCATTCGCCAAAAAAAGTGACTAATATTTGCTCTGATTGTAGTTACCTTAGAAAACGTGCATCCATGGACAAGGACTTTTCTTATGAGGTATTTACATCTGCTCTCTCAATAAGTTAAGTCAACTAATTTGACGTAGTATTCAATTTGGTTTGCTAATCATTCACACATTCTTGTATTATGATTGTTGTAAGTAAATATTCCAACCAACGGTATTATAAATTTAAAGCTTCATTTCAAATCCTTAAGCATGGATTTCTGCTGGTTTTTAGTTTGCAATTATGATGCTTTCAGATAGTCATTGTTGACGATGGAAGTACTGATGGGACGAAAAGATTGGCATTTGAATACGTCAGGAAGTACTCAGTAGATAATGTGAGACTTATCCTTCTTGGAAAAAACTACGGGAAGGGAGAGGCCATAAGAAAAGTAAGCAGCTATGTTTATTTTTTCCCTTAAAAACATTTCGTTCTTCTTTCTGTTGCTATGTAGAATGAGTTCAAGTTCCTCATTCCATGAAAGCATGGCATAACAGGGAATGCTTCACTCACGTGGTGAACTTCTTTTGATGCTGGACGCTGATGGAGCCACCAAAGTGACTGACCTTGAAAAACTTGAAAAACAGGTTTGTTAGATAAATAGTTCTTGTACAGCTTGTGTTCTTCCAGTGGGGTGTGTTTGGCCTGCTGATGTTTTTTCAGATATATGCAGTTGCTAGAAAGGACCATCAATTTGATAGTTTGGACACCAATGATTCAGGGTTAAGAATATCAGATATACCCGTTGCTGCATTTGGTTCTAGAGCTCATCTAGAGCAGAAGGCTCTGGCTCGTGTTAGTAAAAATAAAGCTGATTCTTTTTCCTTCCCGTGGCTTGCTGCTTATAATTCGCTATTTCTTTTATGAATCAGCGAAAGTGGTACCGCAACTTTCTGATGAAAGGTTTTCATATAGTGGTTCTTTTGGCTGCTGGACCTGGTATTCGTGACACGCAGGTTAGTCTTTTTCTAGAGTTAGTCTTCTTTTTTTATTTCGTCCAATCATTTTTTAAACACATAACATTCATTTTGTAGTGTGGGTTCAAGATGTTCACTAGATCAGCCGGAAGAAAGCTTTTCACCAACATACGGTTGAAAAGGTAGTCTCTTTCAATCTAAATATGCGATTGTGTAGATCTTTCCTCCGATAATACTGATGAAACTATGTTGATACGATGCGTTGTTTATTCACAGGCTAAGTTTGGTCATTGATTAATGCAGGTGGTGTTTTGATGTTGAGCTAGTTTATTTATGCAAATGGTTCAGGATCCCTATTAGTGAGATATCAGTAAATTGGTCAGAGATCCCAGGGTCCAAGGTGAACCCATTAAGTATTCCAAACATGCTTTGGGAACTTGCCCTCATGTCTGTTGGTTATAGAAGTGGTATGTGGAGAGTTCAAATATGATTCAGATTCCCCCAATGTGAAGGCGGAATCTTGAAAATATCCAACACCAGTGCTTGAAAATTGCTATTGTTTGTTACTGATCGATCATACGCTCTCATTTGAGAAACGAGTGTTGTAATCATAATTGTTTGGATTAATTCCAAATGTTTCACAGCCTGGAAAAGTTGGCAAAATGATTTTGAGCGTGTAGCAGTCAGCTAGTAATTAGTATAGGTATGCTGCCATTCAATAATCATTTTGGAAAAGTGTTTTATCGTGACGACAACAAAACATTACAAAAGACAAGAAGTATTAGACACTTTTGAAGGACAGGTGAACGTAGCTGACGCTGAGCAGCTATTTGGTTTATTCATGCAGCTAGTTTCTACCTGCCATATATATTGCCTTTGTCAATGAAGAGTGCCATGACTTCGCCGGGAAAAAATAAATTATCTGCAGATAGATTTAAGGTAGTTCTAGGTTGTTAGACCAAACCATGACATCAGGCCACCATCCGTTTTGACCCATTGAACATATTTTTTTCTTTTTTGTTTCGAAACAACTAAGTTACTAACGATAAGCTAAAAAACGCCACACCAAATTAATTAATATTACAGTAATTACGTAAAATAGAAACAAATGTACAGGCATTGAAATCATTGAACAATATAATAAGAAAGAAAATTAGTAAAATAGTAAAGAGCAAAGTTAAAATTACGAAACCCAATTTGAATGAGCCATTACTACTTTTGTTGAGCCTAATCGATTCTTTGAAGCAGTTCAACACGCCGCATAGCGTGATGCTATGCGTAGTAAGATAGAGGGGAAATTTCCCTAATTTACCCCTCTTTATACTTTTTGTTCCTTATATGCCCCACCCTAAAGATTTATTCCCCATTTACCCCCTTTTAGTGTAAATCACAATTAAGTAGATTGGTCATATGTTCCCTATATACCCCACCTAAAGGGGGCAAATGAGGAATAAATCTTTAGGGTGGGGCATATAAGGAACAAAAACTATAAACAGGGGTAAATGTGGGAATTTTCCAGATAGAGGCACTCGAACTAATGATACTTGGATAATTTTTGACTTGTCAATTGATAAAAAGGCTATTGGTTTCAAATGGGTGTATAAGATTAAATATCAATCAAATGGAACTGTGGAGCGCTACAACTACAAGGCTCGTATAGGAAATAAACAGGCGGAAGAAGTGGATTATACTGAGACATTTGCCCCACTAGCTATGATGGTCACAATCCAAATGTTTTTGTCTGTTGCTGCCGTTCGTGATTGGGATTTACATCAAATGGATGTTCTTAATGCATTTCTTCCTGGCGATTTGGATGAGGAAGTGTATATGACTCCGCCTCCTGGTTATGTTGAGATGCTTGCAGTGAAAGATTGTAAGTTGAGAAAATCTCTTTATGGTTTGAAGCAAGCTCCTCATAACTGGTTAACAAAACTTGTTGTTGCCCTTTGTTATAACTAATCCCTAGTGACCTAGAACTATTCACCTAGCTCTACACAGGATCTCAATCAACTAGACAAACTACTCAGTCAAGAAACGTTGCAACCTAACTCAGAAATTAAACAGAATATGCAAGAAAGGAAACGCACACACCGGATTTGTTTGACCGAGGTTCTTCTAGGTCCTAAGACCTAGCGTACATCCCCGTTGAGCTCAGTGAGGCTCTTGTGCACTATAAACCGCCATGAAAACGCCGACGAAACAGAGTCCAGTTTACAACGCTAACACACCCTCGGATCTTGCAAGAATTCACTCTACTCTCACAAAACAAAAAAGCTCAACACATGAGCGTTGCTGACCTCAACCGGCCAGCAACTTACAAGCCTAAGATCTACCTCTCAATCTGTACTATTACACACTGAGGAAAGCCGACGAGAAGTGGTCTCGCCGGAGGATCGAATCGCTCCTTCTCTGGATCTGCCGCACCGAACGAAGCTTGAGAGAACGCAATTGCTTGATGCCCTAAGGAAGAGATGTTTATATACCCTCAACCATCGGCCGTTGGATCATCTCCCGAATCAATGGCTGAGATTACTCGGTTCTCATCAGATTCACGTGACCCCTTCACGCTGATTGCATGACTTGATCCAGCTGGCGCTGAGCTGGCTACTGGGCTGGGCCTTAAAGTGGGCTGCTCCATCTTCACCCTTCATAATTTTGGATTCCTAAAAGTCGAGCTGATCATCATTATTTTCTTTGGCTCGGAATGACTCAATTTTTTATTTACTAGTGTATGTTAATGATCTTATAATTTTGACAATCAATCTGCTGATATTGCTCCGTTTAAGTCATACATGAGTAGTTTTCATATGAAAGATTTGGGAACACTCGAGTATTTCTTGATATTGGAAGTTACTCGTAGCTCATCCGGTATTTTCATTTCATAGCGCAAATATGCGTTAAGATATATTGGCTGAACAAGGTCATCTTGGTTCAAAACCTTGTGACTTTCCTATGGACTCACATCATCAGTTGGCTAATACTTCAAGTTCAGTTATTGATAATTGTGAATGCTATAGACATCTAGTTTGTCGTCTAATTTATTTAACTACAACAAGGTCTAAGCTTTGTTATCCAGTGCACACATTATCTTAATTTATGCATGCTCCACTTGAGGATCATTGACAAGCAGCTTTGCAGGTACTAAGTTATGTAAAAGGTCACCCCAGACAAGGTCTTCATCTTTTGTGGTCACCCGAGACAAGGTCTTCATCTTTTGTCTAATAGTACTCTTCGTCTTTTAGCTTATTGTGAATCTGACTGGGCAGCTTTTCCATTGATATGTGTTCAATTAGCGATTATTTCATTATGCTCGGACATTTTCCGAGTTCTTGAAAAATGAAGAAGCAAGTAATTGTTTCTCATTCATCTGTCGAAGCTGAATATTATGTTATGGTCGTTACTTGCACTAAAATCACATGTTTAAAGTTTTTGTTACTATCCTTGGATGTAGGGTAGAGCAATGTTCGGAAGATTACTGATTTACAAAAATAATTTATCATTTTATTGAAAATTTGGTAAAACGGTAAAAAAAATTTGGTAAATGGAATAGATTTTTCATTTCGGTAATTTACCGTTTACCGAATTTCCCGAATATATATATTATATTATTTAAAAATATATATTAAAAATGATTAAAATATATGAAAGTATTATAAAATAATCTGAAATTATTATAAAATAATTAATTATTTATATTTCAGTAATTTTTTGTTAAAACTGTAACGGTAAACGGAATAAAAAAAATTTGGTTCGGTAAAACGGAAAACTGTAAAATGGTAAATTACTGTTTGCTCTCCCCTACTTGGGTCTGTCACACAATACCAGTACACTTGTATTGTGAAAGTCAGGCAGCATTTAATATTTCTGCTAATCTCGTATTTTATGAACGTACAAAACATATTGAAATTGATTGCCACTATGTTCATAATTTGATCCTTGCCAAGACGATCGTTCATACACATATTCCTACTACTCAACAACCTGCCGACATCTTATAAAAGCTCTCGGAAAGCAACAATTTAATTTTTTGCTCGGCAATTGAAATTGATATACTTTTTGAGTATCTAGTGATGCACTTTGTATATCCACTAATTTAAATTTTCAAATAAATTATATAAACTAAACATTTTAGTGCACTGAGATAGTGAGATGTATTGATTTAAAACGACAATGGTGCCCTTTTATTACTAAAAAATTAATATTAAATTAATGATATAATAAATCTAAATCATTTAATTGTTAGATGTTAATGCTCTAATTAATTTCTAAGTTTTCATTTTAAAATAAATTCTCATTTAAACATTTAGAACTTTAGAATTTTCATACATAACTTTAAATCTAATCAATTTTTTTGTTTAAAAGTAAAAGAGGTTAAAGATTATCAGTTTCATTTCAAACGCATTTAATGCTTTCGTTAATTTTAATGCGTTACATAAATTCTACTTAAGAATTTCACGATGTGCTCATTCTATTCACTTCTATATCACAAAAAATAATTTTGACACCTTAGACATCATCACCATGAACAAGCTGTTTACGTTCCTCCTCATCGCGTCTCTTTTCGTAGTGTGTTGCTTACATGGTAACTTTTTGAGCATGTATTCTATGTAAAATTAGTAGTTTTGTGCACTTAATATATAGCTTGAAAAGAAACCGTCAATTCAATCATTTACGCTTTATATATAAGATATATATGTGGATGATTTGATAACATTTTGATAGAGAAATGACATGTTTTAGTTTCAGAAGGCAGAGTTGTGACTGCCGATATAGCGGATCGACAAGTTCAATGCAGCAGGCTCGACAGTTGCACCACACCTCAATGCAAAGCATACTGTGACAAGGTTTCTACGTTGCCATACAGCGATGCAAGTTGCTATAAATCAGTCTGTTGTTGCATCCCTTTTAGTTCATAATTTGATATATATTTAAGACGTTTATGATTGGAGAAGTGTACGCTTCTTTTTTCGAAAAGTAGAATAAAATGATGTTGAGGATATATTTGCCAATATTCGATTATGTAAAACAGAACTAAGATCGAATGACTTAATGACGAGCATCATTTTTAATTAATTAACGTTAAGGTTAATTTTAATTAAATTAACGTTTATGTAGCATTTCTTTTCATTGCATTCGTTAAATTATAAAAATAATCAGTTATTATTCAAACACCGATGTAACGAGTTGGGATCATTTGCAAACCACCTAAAATCCTACAAACTCTGCGACCCCTTTAGTCCACCTTTTGATCAATTTTATCCAACGAACAAAAAACGCACTTTATATATTTTTATCGTTTAGTGTATTATTGCATTTGTCGTTTTTTGTTGTCTTCTGCATGTGTCAGTGTGTCATCGGTTAGATTTAGAGTGGGTACATTGGAACATTACCCTAGCCATCATTGAGTTATAGCCATACAAAGTTCAAATGAAAACCTAATTTAAAATGAAAACTTAGAATGAGACTTAAGATGATTATATGACTTAGAATTATTAATTCATTGATTAAATGTTAATCATTATATTAATGAAAGGATACACTTGTCATTTCAAATCAACTAGTAATAAATGCACATGATATCATGTGTTTAACATCAAATTACATATAAGTAAATATTAAAATAAAGAAGGGGATTTTGGGAAACAAAAATGTGGCATCAAGAAAATAACTGCTATATTTAAAGCGCAAGGGTGAAATTGACGGTTTCTTTTGAAGCCACAATTCCATCCTCAATATACCCTTATTTAACTAGATAATTACAAATAATATCCTTACATAATTATTATATGTATTTATACCATATGATATTCAATTTTATACACAAATTATATGCACAATATAACTTGCATCAAATTATAGCCAACAGAGTGGTGCTCTGTTGGTTGAGGAACCTGACAAAGGAACCTCAGGTCCAGGGTTCGAACCCTGGCCTCACCAATTTACCTCAGATTTTTTCTTTCTTTCCTCCCGCGCGAGCGAGGAGGTTGTGTGTGTTGTGCAGGAGGCTTTCTTCCTTGCTTGCCTTTGGACGTGGGGCTTGTTCGCGTCGGTGTTCATGAAAGTGGTGGTCGTGTAAGCATAGCGGAGAGACATGCGCGCTTGATTGGCTAAACATGCTTGTCAATGATTGGGTGAAGGTGTCCGTTGTGACCTGTGCTACTAGTGATTAGAATAGGATTCTCATGTATGAGATCTTAGACGAATTGTACTCATTGTAACCGCTATCAAAAAAAATTACTAGTAGATATAACTAATAAACGAATTGTTTTAAAATGCATCAAAATGTTAGGTTTAGAATTTATATAATTTATTTTAAATTTTAAATTAGTGGATATAAAAAAGTGTATCACTTGATACTTCAAAATATTAGGTTTATATAATTTATTTTAAAATTTTAAATTAGTAGATATAAAAAGTGTACCACTCGATGCTTCAAAAGTGCATCAATTTTTTTTAAAATTGTAATAAAAAGTGCATCACTAGAAATTTCAAAAAATGCACCAAAAATTTTAAAATTGAATATGCAAACTTTATTATGCACTTTTAAAAAAATCAATGCACTATTTAAAAATTATTGAAATTTCATACTGCACTTTAATAAATCATAAATAATGAATTTACAAGCGTGTCCCTTACATTAATTGATAATAGTGAGGATCATATTAATAACGCCATTAATCACATCCATTGAATTGTTTGATTTTAAGTTTTCATTTTAAAAGTGATTTATATATGTGCGAAGTTATATATAAGAAATGTATCATGTGAATCCATCTAATTTGGTGGACTCGTAAACCCCCTCTTGCATTCGTTGATTGCATTTTTGGATGCACCAGATTGTGCCAACACATTAATGAAACATGTGACTTGCATGTGTTTTGCACGTGATGCACACGTGATGTGCACACGACAAATGCAATGACGTGGTGCAATCTGGTGCATCCAAAAAATGCAATCAACGGATGCAAGAGGAGGGTCACGAGTCCAGCAAATTAGATGGATCCATGGGATACAAGCTCTATATATATATGTAGCAAATTGATTTCTATCAATTCAATATTGATAACCGTCAATCCCTACCCCTCTGTGTTTTTTGTTAATTGATTTCAATTATAATAAAAAATTAATTTAATCTCAACCGCTAGATTAATTCAAATCAACGACTAAGATTAAGTCCCCTCGTCTCACAAAAACTTATTATTTCGTTAGAAATCAACCCTATATATATAGAAAATGGTTTAAGGAGGACAATCATATTCATGTAACGTTGATTTCTAAAAATAATATCGACGGTTAATATTGATAACCTTCAAATCTAACCGCCACGTGTTTTTTGTTATTCATTTTAATTTTACTTGAAATTCAATTTAATCTCAACCGGTAGATTAATACAATCGAACAGTTGAGATGAAGTCCATCCGTCTCACTAAAATTATTTGTTTCTCTTGAACTTGATCCTATCAATATTAAATTGATGGAAAAAATAAATATATACAAAAATATTTATTTAAAAAATAAATATACCATATATATAATCTAGAGGGACACATAAATGTCCAAGATCCGAACTCTTATACAAAATATTATTCAGTAAATGAAAGAATCGGGGTCATTTTGGAATGTGAAATTTGGCTTAAATATGTAAAGATGAATTAAAACCTTTCTTTGCACTTTATATATACTAGAGATGAATAGCAAGAAAAAGACAAACAGACTGCAGTACAATCCTAAATTTCAATATATGGTCTATAACTAAATTTAAACTTCAATCAACCCAAACCTAAATTAATGAATCACAACCTTTTCTGTTTTCAAACCATAGTAAGGGGAGGACATGTGAGTAATAGATGATGCAAAATAGCAGCCCACCTGAACATCGAGCGCTTACAACTCAAAAAAGAATAAGATTACGGGGGTGAAGAGTTCAAATGATAGAAAGGAATTAGTGATGGAGAAGGTGCGTTGTAATTTTGGATATCAAGAATCCATTTATCTTAAATTTTAAATAATTTAATGGTATGTATTTTTTGAAACTTATGGATGACAATCCTATGATCAAAACTTGAACTGGACTGTGTCAAATATGCGGAAATTCAGTACACACTGATTTCAGCTTTTTATAGTATTATATTTTACACAATATTTCATACTTAAACTTAATGAAAACAATTACATATGAGAACATAAATAAAAAATTAATGAAAGACAAATTGAATAATCTAGTTGTAATTAATTCGTAGTAGAAATTCGTCCGCCAAAGATTCTTTTACATAATTGCATCAGGATGCTCCAACAACAACAAAATACTTTTTATTCCCATACTAATTAACCACTACAACATTTTTGAGACAACCATGAAATATCACGTAAAAAGGTGATAATGAGAAATTATTACAACTGAAAATATTTTCTAAAAATCATTTGAAGCTACTGGTTCATGACCCTCATCACAAATAAAGACATTATCATAAACAAGAGCCGCAATAGCAGCACCAAACATTGGGCCAATCCAGTAAACCCAGTGATGGGCCCAAACCCAACTCACCACAGCCGGCCCAAATGACACTGCTGGATTCATTGATGCCCCATCAAATGCACCACCAACAAGAATGTTAGCGCCAACGATCAACCCGATCACCACCGGAGCTATTATTCCTATGTTGCCTTTTCGAGGGTCTACCGCCGTGGCGTACACCGTGTATACTAGACCAAATGTCATAACTATCTCGAATATTACCGCATTTGTGAGTGTCACACCTGAAGATAGCGCAAATGCTCCGATTTCCTATGAAAAATATGTTTGAAGTTAGATTACAAATGTTATCAATGGCTTGGTAGTATGTGTTAGCTGTGGTTACCATTCCGGTGGCATATTTGAGTAGAAAACATGCGACGACCGACCCAAGACATTGCGCGATACAGTACAAGATTCCTCTTAAGAGTGTAATGTTACCACCCATGAATGCACCAAATGTGACTGCTGGATTTACATGTCCACCTGAAATATTTGCACCAACTGAAATCGCAACGATTAGTGCAAATGCGTGCGCTAAGGCCGCTACTAGTAAGCCAGAAGGACTGCCCGATCCACCATCCGTCAACTTGTCTGCAAAATGAAATTACACATAATTTTTTCAATAAATTTTATAACAGTGATTTTGCAGGACGTACCGTAAGCCATGCCAGAGCCTTGACCAGCAAAAACGAAGATGATCATAGATAAGAACTCGGCTAGAGCGGCCTTAAGTGCATCGGGCTGGCTGGCGTCACCGGGACTTCCAATAGATATTCGGTAAATCGGCATGTCGCTAACGGAGGACAAGTAGTAGTCTATGTTAACCAAAACTCACTAGTAAATTGTGAAAAGTAGCTTCTCTTGATTTGTTGAGTTATGAACAGTTTTTATGTAGCCGTGAATATTGTTGCAAAGTGTTGTAAATATATAGGAATGTGATGAGTTAGTTACTGACAGTGAAACCGGACAACACGCTTACCGAGTAATACGAAGCAATGTTCAGACACACAAGGGAGCCACATGTGTTTTGATGAGAGTTTGAAGGCATGTTTCGTGGGTTTATATACATTATGTATCAAAACCAACCTGCAAGTATTAATAGAACTTGTTGTATAGGTGGTTTCATTTTGTAAAACTATGTCATTTTACAAATCAATGTATTTCTTGTCTTATAAAATTTTAATCGACACACTTAATATTTTGTTCAGGTGACGGAAAGCAAATATTTTCAAGGCATGTTTTTCAAGACTTGTCAGAGATCCGCGGTGATGCGCATCTATTTGCTGTGAACATCAAAAAATCATCAATTATTTACTATAACATTACATAATTTTGGATGAACCCTTCACCAAACTATGTATTTTTGGCTCGCTACAAATTATTGTTGCAACACTAAATCTAAATCCGACTTGCATACCGCTAGCGCTTATTACACGGATGCAAATGGACGACAGTCTCCTGCTAGATCTTTTTAAGTTCAATACATTTGGACTACACAGTACATACTATAAAAATTGTACATCAGGAAAGAATGGGACGGTCTATCTGTACAAAATGAGTTACGATCATTGCTTTAATCAAGTTTCTAAGAACCTGAGTTACATAGTCGACAATCTGTGGTTTGGCTTGGTTAACGGACAGGTCCCAGTAACGACGAGGGGTTTCTTAACAATGATTGAGTGCCTGGAAGAATATGTTTTCCAGAATTCCAGTAGCATGACTATGCCAAACTGCAAACTGTCCGTGGACATACCTTAGTTCTCACCTAATTCTCTGGTTTCGCTGTTCAAATTGTTATTCCAAACTCTGAACCAAACTATTTGCATCTGCCCATTTACAAACTCACACTAGCTACAATTCTGCATACCCACTGCGTGTAAAGTTCTCTTATGAAGCCTGAATGAAGAACTAGAACTGCTTATGAAACGGAATGGAGAAGCCTACGTACAAGTAATGTCTCAAAGAAGACGATGTTGACGCATTCCTTTGAAGTGTGGCTGCATCAGTCGGACATATAAATTGCTCTTTGCTGTTAAAGCATCATGTGTTCCTTCATCCACTATCCTCCCTCCATTAAGAACCACAATTTTATCAACATGCCTCATCATTGCTTGCCTGTGGGCTATGAGAATCGTTGTTTTATTTCCCATGATCAGGGTGTCAAGAGCTTCCTGGACCACTCGGCTAGACTCTGATTCAATAGATGAACTTGCTTCATCCAATAACAACATGGGAGCATTCTTCAAAATAACCCTGGCAATAGCTATTCTTTGTTTCTGGCCAGGGGTTAGATCTACACCCCTCATACCCACATGCGTATCATATCCATGGGGCAAGCTGCTAATAAAATGGTGTGCATTTGCTATCCTGGCTGCTTCTTTCATCTCAGCCTCACTGGCATTGTGTCTTGCATATAAAATATTTTCTCTAATTGTTGCTGAAAAGATGATCGGTTCTTGCTGAACAATGCCCAAATGGTTTCTTAACCATCTAAGATTGTAAGATTTTAAATCTCTACCATCTAACAAAATTTGGCCAGCAACTGGATCATAGAATCGCTCAATTAAGGATATAATGGTGCTTTTCCCAGATCCTGAAACTCCCACAATGGCTACAGTTTGCCCTCCATTAACTTTGAGACTGAAGTTACTTAAGACCAATAACTCAGGGCGAGTTGGGTAACAGAAATCAACATTCCTTACCTCAATGCTCCCATAAACATTAGGAGGTTTCAAAGCTGAGCTGTCATCTGGCTCAATCTTAGGAACACGATCGATAATCTCAAAGACAGATGCAAGCGATTCACGTCGCTTCAGTATGTATGGAGCCAGCCCGAACGGTTCCACTAGTGCAAATGTCGCAAATGAGAACACAATGTACTCTTTCATAGCTGTTGGTAAATCCAAAATTTTCCTTTTCACAGAGAGTGCAGTGTACCAGAGTAGGAGTGCGTTGCAAGCAAAAAGAAGAAACTGCGAGAAGCCAAAAGCAAAACCTATTGCCACCCCATGTAGAAAGCTTTTCTTGAAAATTGACCGCAGTTGCAATCTATACAGCTCCATCACTTTATTTCCAGCACAAAAAGCAACCACAGTGTATATATTCCTTACAGCATCTTCTAAAACTAAAGATGCCTTTCTGTGCATCTCTTGGATCCCCCTTGAGAAACCAGCAAGCCATAACTTCTGCAAAAGTCAAAATAATAAGTGCCAATCAGCATGACATCAGAAAAACTCAAGACCGTGTAGCAAAAAAATTCGGCAAGGATTGCCAATATTGTTAACAAATTATTCTAATGAATCTATCGTAGCATAGTAAGCAGAAAGCAGAAGCACACTATGTCCTAAAGAGTGACGTAGGTCTTCAGCTTTCAATAATGATTCAAACCTGTGCCATGGCAGAAATTGTAAGAATTGGTATGGTTGCCAAGGCAACAAGTGCCAGCCGCCATTCTAGAATCATTCCAATCAGAATAGCAACCATTACAGCTGTACTGTCTTGGATAAAAATTGAAAGTCGATTGCTAAAAGCAGCTCGAACAAATGTTGCATCATTTGCCAGGCGCATTGAAAGGGTATCTGCGCTATTCTCCTCTTCATCAAACCATCCAACCTCATTATGCAACATTGCTGGTAAATAATAGGTTGTCGAAGATTTTAGCAACGGCTGGTATTACATATTAACTAATATGAAAAGTATCAAAAACCAACTAACAGTATAAATAATAATACCTGAAAACATCATTCTTCTCACACGCTCGGTCATTTTCTCCCCCATGATACCAAAATAAAAATGCTGTAAGAAGTTGGCAACTACTGTAACAACACCCATGCAAGCTATGATCAAACACCATTTGTCAACATGCTCTCCTATGTTATGACCGTCAGCTCGGTAATATGAAATGACTACCAATGCAATAACATAGGCTAGAAGAGGGTTGAAGGAACCAAAAATAGCAGCACCCGTGCTTCCTAATACAGCATAAAGCCACTCTGCCAAACTAAGCTCCACAAGCCTCCAAAATGAAGGAATCTTCTTATGATGTGCATCCTTCTCTCTTTTTACTTCCGATGGAGGGCCATCCTTCTGATCTAGAGGTCTGCTGAAGGTCTGCGAATGAGAGCGTTCATTTTTGGGGTCAGATGTCAAAAGTGGCGAGACAGGTGACTCAGGGTCCGACGGATCAACAGACTGTCTATTTGCTGAGTGTACATCTATCTTTGGCAGTTCTGGTAGTCTCATTTCGAAACTGTTCTGTCTACTGATAGATGGTTCCTTATCTGAAACATCTGAATTCAAAGCAGCTTCTGGCATAGTCTCAGCAGCTGGGCTGTGTAATTTGGGAGAATCTTGAGAACTGAAATTTACATCAAGGGGACGGATTAAGTGGACAGCCGATGCCCGTTGAAGAGAAGGCGACTTGGCCATTTTAGGAGATGATTGCTCTTGATAGCTGTGACTAGCAGATGATTCTTTTTCGATTTGAAAAGTCTCCATTTGAATTTTAGGTGGCATCCTGTACAAATGATAAACAATTCATAACCATGAGAAAGAATAACATGTGGTGAATCCCAGTGAGGGCAAAGAATCATAATAGGTTGGATATAATTGTACGAGACAGGTTCGTATAAATACCTTCGAGGCAATTTCGTAGCTTCTTCGCATCTTAGGAGCTCGGCATACAACCCATCAAGGGTTTGCAGTTCGTCATGCGTACCCATTTCTACAAGGTGACCCTCCTCCATTACTGCTATGTAATCAGCATTTCTTATTAGGCTAAGTCGCCTGGCTATAATAAGAGTAGAACGCCCCAGCATTAGAAGGTCCAGGGTTTCCTGAACAGCTCTTTCAGCTTCAAAATCAAGTCCACCTGTGACTTCATCAAGCAGAAGAATGGATGGATTCGAAAGCACTGCTCGAGCAATTGAAATTTTGATCTTCTGCTGTTCTGTCAAGGTAAAACCAGCTCTACCCACCTGAAATTTGTATAGGGTTAGCATGAAAAGGAGCACATCATACAAACACGATAGAACACCTTTCTATGTAATATAATTAAATTCACCTGAGTTTCATATCCTTTCTCAAGTGAGCTAATAAATGTGTGAGCATGAGCTATTTTTGCTGCTTCTTCAATCTCATCGAAGGTAGTCTTTGGTCTCCCATAGGCAATGTTTTCTCGAATGCTTAAGCTTAACAATGCAGGTTCTTGTGTGACAAGCCCAATTTGGCTTCTCAGCCATTCAAGTCTCAAATTTTTTATATTCTCTCCATCCAACAGGACTTCACCTGCAGAATATTTCACAGTCACACTTGAACTCAATAACTGAATACACAAACAAGACCCAGACATTCAAGCAACATAAGGGAGGATGATGTCCACCATTACCTAACGTAGGATCATAAAACCTTTCCATCAGTGGAATGATACTACTTTTTCCTGAGCCGTTTCTACCAACCAATGCAACCGCTTTTTTTGAAGGGACAGTCAGGTAAAACCCACTAAGAATAGGGATTTCAGGGCGAGAAAGATAGCTAAAGTATACATTTCTGAACTCGATGTTCCCCTGTACAGAGGGCAATATGATCCCATCATCATTTACCGTGGATGTGGAACGGCTGATCATCTCAAATAGTCTATAAGCAGCAATTCGCCCTTGCTCAAATGAATAAAAGTTTGTAGCCGCCTGATTCAACCCACTGGAGGAATTAAAATTAGAGATACAACCATGAATTAGATACTCATTACATTCTATTAAAAGATTAAAAGAAAAAAAGCTTACAGGCCACTCAATATCACCGCAAATAAGGCGGCCACTATTTCACCACCGTGGGCTCTATTGTGAATAACCAAGAACCTACCAACCCATAGTTGCAAGGCACAAGAACATATGGCAAGACCATACGTAAATCCAAGTCCAAGTCCTTGCACCAGACTTATCATTATTCCATATCTGAGGGTTGCTTGAAGTGATGTTGCATAAGAATACTTGGCTAAGGTCTCATTAGTAAAGGCATATAATGTCCTAATATACGAGACTGCCTGCAATTTAACGAACAATACCAGTAAGATATGGAGCCACTGTATTATAAACATAACTTCTATAAAAGCATCTGACTACAGAGGCAAGTATTGTAGGGTAAATAAAAAGTTGATGATTCAGATTTACTTTGTCCTTCTCGATGAAGTGCAGAGATAAAAGTCGAACCCCTATGTTAGTTTAAAAAACACATCAGCCTGCCAACTACCATTAAGTGGTAACTGGTGATGTGAAATTAAAATATACAGTTCCGTATATATAATTCATGAAATTGCCAACATCCAAACAAGAAAAATAAAATATCCAGTCATGACGAAGGGCAGAAATACAAAGGTAATAAGACACAGAAATGGACCTGTTCTGCAATGCTTGCAGCTTCAGCATATGCATCCTGAATATTCTCAGCAAGCCTGTGGAGAAATATGTTAGAAACACCTCCTGCAGCAACAATGAATGGTCCAGTTGCCAATGTTAAGAGAGTAATCTCCCAACAGTTAATGAATCCGATTATCAAGCCACTGAAAAAAGTAGCCATGTTGTGAACATAATTGCCAACCTGCGTCATGGAAAAGTATTTGAATGGTTATATACTGGCTGATAACCAGAGTAACAATAATAGTGTTAATGCATAAAGAAAAAACAGCCAACATAACTTACTTTCTCACTAAGTGCAGACTGAATTAGGAGTACGTCACTCAGCACTTGGCTTACAATGTCCCCATTATTCCCGTACGTATCAAAAAAACTCATGTCCTGGTTTAGTAACACTTGAACATATCTTGACCTTATGACAGCAGTCTGACGTTCTCCGGTCAGAATCCAACATGAAACCTCTACCAATCACCAGAATATGTTTCACAAAAAATAAATAGAGAAAGATGGGATAATAAGTTTGGAAAATGAATAATAATATTTACCAATCCAACCAGCAGCAAATACACCAACGGCAATATAAACAATTGAGAATACAAGCTGCATTGAAGCAAAAGAACTATGTTAAATGACATAAAAAATTTGACAGTAACTGTTTTGTTAAGCAATTTAGAATCTATATCAAAATGACAAAAAGAACGTTTAATAAGATTCAAAAGCTAATTCTAGTAGATTTCACCAACTAAGTGAAAATATTTTATCAGATTTAGTATCAAACAGAATCCCACC
Source organism: Sedum album (assembly GCA_006409495.1). Lineage (NCBI taxonomy): Eukaryota > Viridiplantae > Streptophyta > Magnoliopsida > Saxifragales > Crassulaceae > Sedum > Sedum album. Next base: position 38,203 of record QZGG01000503.1, read on the forward strand.
TCTGTAGTCTGTAGTTAATGATCACACCACATATGTAGAGGTTTACAGAAAAATTGATGATCTGCCAACTGGAAATATCTTTATATACTGATTCTTTCATTACTGAATACTGGATTTGCAAAAAAAAACATTTTAATCTGTCCCTGATGATTTATTTAGACTATGTTTTTATCTGGTAGGCTAGGCCCGTTACTTAAGTGTTGAAGATGCTACACAAGTTGACAATAGAAAGAAATTACAGTCTACAGTTACTTCAATGTTAAAAAGCCTAGTTTGATCACAAAATTGCATACTCCATGCACAAGAGGTCCAAAACATTACATATCTAGCAATGACTAAAAATTTAAATCGATAGGAATTACCTACGGACTACCTCAACGGTACCCATATAACTAAAATAAATTACATTAAGAACTCACTAATGACACTTGCTACCAAATAATGTAAACCACAACCTGTAGCAATAGCCACTCTAACAGTACTACCAAAAGTAATAAATGGAACCTTAACATAGTGAGGAACTCTAAAATGGACCGTTCGCTGTGTTTTAAAATTTCATTAGGTGGCGATTAGTATGCAGCCACGACTTAAATCTACTCTGAAATGGTTCAGTAACAGTAACAAGCTCAGCATGCTGCTCAAGGTCTACTACAGGGCTTTCTGAAATGGTTCAGTAACAGTAACAAGCTCAGCATGCTGCTCAAGGTCTACTACAGGGCTTTCTGAAATGGTTCAGTAACAGTAACAAGCTCAGCATGCTGCTCAAGGTCTACTACAGGGCTTTCACACTACGTGAGACTAGCACAATGTCTACTTCCAAGATAAGAAATGCTCATTTAAAATTCAGTACAAAAGTATTAGCATCCGCAAGAAGCACGAACCTCCTTAAACCTCGTAAAAGTCACTTCTGGATCAACATTGGGGCCATAATTCAAAACATGGATGATCTTAGCAAAGTAATGCAAATACACCACCAGTGCAGTGCCATGAGCAGCTGCAGCCAGCGATCCAACCACCATCAACGCATAATCAAAGCTATCAGCACAAGCAAACAGCCTGGAAAAAGGTACAGCAGCTGGAGGAGGCTCCATCTCCTCCTGCTCCTCCATCTCATCTTCCATCTCAACCTGATTAGCCTCACCTCCTCCCGTTCCATATACGGCGAAGGAGACTCCGGCGGCTCGGAAACTTCAGACACCGGAGTCAATGGCTGCACATGGGGCGGAGACCACCCGAATAGCCCTCTGGACACCATCATTTCGTCCCCAACCCTAACCCTAAATTCGAAACAAACGGATCTGAACCGAACAAACTCAATTCGAAAGCTCAACCGACCAAAAGTAGGTGTAAAAATCAGCCGTCGTGGTGAACGGACCCGGTCAAAGATGGATCGATTCAAACCCCAAACGAGAGGAGTCTTCTTCTACTTGGACTTCCGCGTAGCTTTTATAGCAAAGTCATGCTGTTCAGAGTACCGGGAGAGTTTAAGTGGTCGGGAAGCGGACGGCGGCGACGGCGTTAAGAGCGATGAGAGTTGTGAGCAGTTGAGTGTGAGGGGCAACAAAAGTAATTTTTCAGGTAAGTTGGGGGTAAAAAAGTCATTGTAGCAGAGTAGTAGTTGAAGGTTGAACAGAGCGTTGAAAGAAATTGAAGAAGAAAAGGTGTTTTGACAGGTGTGCTGTGGATGATATGTTGCTGCTGACTGCTGTCTTGTGTTGGTTTTCTTGCCTTTTCAGGAGGCTTAGAAATCTGTTTGTTCCTTTTTACTTTCGCTGTTTCAAACTGTTCTAACCCTCGCGCTGTGTTCATTAATTGATTTCATATTATGTTGGCTAGGCTTTGGGATGTTATTTTTGCAACAATTTTTTTCATTGCTATGGAATGGACAAATACATATTAAAGCCCACTAACCAGTCCCACATCCTGAAGCTCATTCTGAGTTTTTTTCTTTAAATTGAACAGTCTTCATTCATTTGGAGAAGACTAAAATTCTAAGTATTTTTCTAAGAAATGATAGCTACTAACCATATCTCAAGGAATAGACAAACACATACTAAAGCCCACTAACCAGTCCCACATCCTGAAGGCCATTTTGGAGAAAGACTAAAATTCTAAGTATTTCTCTAAGAAATGATAGCTACTGAGAGTCATCAATCACACACATTACAACTAATCAAAGAAGTCAAGCACTTAAAGTGACAAACATGCGTAGAATCAGAGGATCAATAACAAAATTTTCTGAATTCAAATAAACAAATTATTTGTACTTCATCGAATTTCAAAGCCACAATTAATTTTCAACCGGCATAACCCGGCCAAAGAGTTAAGTTCTAAAGGAACAATAAGTTTGTGAGATGGAGGAACCTAATCTTAATCATTGATTTTAATAATCCGACAGTTGAGATTAAAGTTGGTTTTAATAAATTTGGCGGTTGGATTTGCAAAAAACTCTAGCGGTTGAGATTGACGATTTTATTTAAAAATCAACTCTCATCCGTTGAATTATTAGTAATCAACGAACAAAATCGTGTCTCATGATTCTACATTAATTTACTCGTCCTTCTTGAAATTCACTCCCCGATCAAATATCCTAACTATAGATATATTTTGTAATTTAAAAATTGTTTATTTACGTTACTACCCTTCAAGGATTTTATATTTCCCAAAAGTACAAATAAATTGAGCTTTAGGATTAATATAATCGACGGTACAGATTCTTTATCATTAACTAGTATTTTCTTGCACAATATAATCTGTGCATTTATTATAAACAATATATTTAGGGTATTTAAATAAATTAATTATTTTCCAATCTAGTGAAATATAATATAATAATTATGAAATTATGTAGGGATATTATAACTGCTAATAGGAGGGTTTGCGCATTATATATAGTAGAGATATCAAAATTGTTTGTTTATATTTCATCCATCACCATTTGACTTCTATTATTTATCTTTCAACATTACAAATCTGAATAAAAAAAACTCTCCGAATATCCCACCGACTCAAAACCTTAAACCGTCTCATCTCAAATCTTCCACCACCTCCCGTAGCCTTCCTCAGCCACCCTCTCCATCGCTCCATCATCACTCCCGTAGCCTTCCACCAACTCCCGTAGGCTTCCTCAGCCACCAACTCCTTCGCAGTTTTGAGATTCTGGAGGTTGTTGTGCTGGTGGTGGTGGAGTTGGATGTTTTGGGTTGTGAGAGTTGTTGTGATGATGGTGGAATTGGAGTTGGAGGTTGTTGTGACGGTGGGGATTCTTGGTGTGGCGTGGTTTGGTGGTGGTATGGTGGTTTGGCCTTCGAGTAGGTGGATGTTTCGAAGGGATTGTGTGCGAAGGAGGCCTTCATGGGGTGGTTCACGATTTGGATCTTTCACCCCTCATGAACCCTTCATTCGTTTCGTTTACTGTTTGAGTACTATGTGCTGTTTCTGAAGTTTCTGTTTGACGCTGGAGTGAGGAAACCTTTCACTGAGGGTGAACGCTTTTTTCTTGCTCTGACTGGAGTTTATTTACTATTTTTGCTTCCAGTCGGAGGTGTTGGCTGAGTTGCCTTGTTTGGTGCCGCTGATGCTGCAGTCGGTGAGCATCGCTTAGTGGGGAGGTCGCTGCTGAGGCGGCCGTCTCCGGTTGTTTGGTCGTCAGTTGTCCACGGCTGGCTGTAGGACTGTCTATTTGAAACGCTCTGGATCAGAATCCTCAGGTATTTTTCGCGCATTTTTTGGTACTGAGCCAAAATATCTCGTTTACGTTACGTTTTCTGTATTATCCTTCTTGTATTAGAAGTTTCCATTCGCTAATCGATTGGGTTTAAGTCCTCATATGTATCTTTCAAAATCTGAGTACTCATTTTATAAAAAAAACATTAAAAATCTAAGTTAATAATAATAATAAAGAATAGAACATTTAAAATCTTTCAATATTTTAAACTGAAAATAAAATAAGTGGAGGTAATAAATCCAACAAACAAGTCTTACAGTTAACACGTGTTTGTCTTAGCGTCAACCCACCAATCAACCAGTCAGAGCCGAGTCTTTCTCCGAACACATCTCTGTTTCGCTCATCTTCGTGTTTAAACAGAATGACATCACGTACGGCAAACTTCATTTAGATACAAAAAACAAGTCAAGTAAAATGGCAACAACAGATCCACTCCTCGTCATATTCATCGTAACCTTAATTTCAACAATGTCATCAACAATAACCCACGTCGAATCTCATCCGACTCACTCATCCTTGTCGTCAATCCAAGTCGAGGGCATCATATTTCCGGAGAAAACCAACGCTCCAGGGTCCAAACACCACTTCTTCCTCGGCGGTGCAGGTGTGTAGAACAACTTAGCATCAAGTTCTCATTTTTAGATTGATTGTGTTTGTGTTGCTGATTTGATATTTGATTTGTGAACAGGTGTGAGGGGACTTGAGATAGAGGGCAAGTTTGTCAAATTCACTGTTATAGGGATTTACTTGCAAAAAGATGCTGCCTTGAAGCATCTGTCGGCTAAGTGGAGCAGCAAGACTGCTGAGGAGCTCTCAAAATCTGCTGAGTTCTTCGCGGATATTGTCACTGGTGATATCATCAATTCATCATTTTTTGCAATTTTGATTAGTTTTTTTTGCTGACTTCAATGTCTGAATTGCTTAAAGGTTGTGGTTTGCTCAATGTTGGATTTTATTTAGATCTGTGTCGAATCTGATGATTTTCCGATTTGTGTGGAAAATTTAATGTAATAGTTGGTATGCTGATTTGGTTTTGGGTTTTGATTTGTGCAGGTCCCTATGAGAAATTTACAGTGGCGACGACAATCTTACCGTTGACAGGCCCACAATATTCGGAGAAGGTTGCGGAGAATTGTGTAGCTTACTGGAAGTCTATTGGATCTTACACAGATGCTGAAGAGAAAGCTATTGAGAAGTTTCTTCAAGTGTTCAAGAAGGAGAATTTTCCTCCTGGCTCGTCCATTCTTTTTACCCAATCACCATGTGGTTCCCTAACTGTAAGATATTGTCTGTTTATAATTTCGACAAATTGTATGGTTATGATATTCCACTTAAACACATTGTTAAGACTGATGCATGCGGAAAATTTGTGGCTGCAGATAAGCTTCTCGAAACACAATGAGATACCAAAAGAGGGGAATGCAGTGATTGATAACAAACAGTTATCAGAGGCTATCCTAGAGTCCATTATAGGACCGAAAGGTGTCTCCCCAGAAGCCAAGAAAAGCCTGGCAACGCATATATCAGAAATGTTGAAGGAACACGGTCATTCCAAAGAAAATGAAGTGGCAAATGAAAAACAGGAACCCAAGAAAACTGCAAAACCAGTTCAAAAAGAGAAACAGCCTTCGGACTAAAACAAACTTCCAGTGATAGATATGGCAAAAAGATAGGATGCTCCAACTGGTTATCCAATTTCTGTTCAGTCCATTTTTCAGTGCATTTTGTGGTGTATGAGAATGTTAAATATGTTGTAATCTCATCTCTTGGTCATGATGGTACATTCTATTTTATGCACAATGTCGAATATAGCAAAAGTTACCAATTGTTGCATAGAACGGGGCAAAATAGTTTACCAAAACTCCCGAGTTTTGAATCTGAATTGTAGTGCAGGTAATTGCTGTGATCACAAAAACGATGTCGTTTTGATGTTTTATACTATAATCCTACGTAGTTATTGTGAGATTGTATCATGTGGAACCCCTTTTTCATGGATCCATGGATCCCCTTTGCAGCCGTTGATTGCATTTTCTGTTTGCATTTTGGACGCACCAGATTGTGCCAACGCATTAATGAGCATGTGCAACTCACGTGTGCATTTGTCATATGCAACTCACGTGTGCATTTTAAAAATGCAAACACGTGGCACAATCTGGTGCGTCCAAAATGCAAACAGAAAATGCAATCAACGGCTGCAAAGGGGGATCCATGGATCCATGAAAAGGGGGTTCCACATAATACAACCTCTAGTTATTGTTTGAACTTTTTTCTAAAACTTTATATTTTGGCTCGCATCAAATTATTATTGCCGTACATGTCAATCCGAACTTGATGATGTCAATAACGTTACAAGTCTTGTAATAGGTATTTAGAAAATGATAAAGTCTTTAATATATACCCCTAGTTAGTGCAATTCAACTTTTTCAAAATAGTGTTAAAGTTCGACTAGATATTAAACAAAATAAACTTGAGTACGATATTCCAACTCGATTGTTAATCAAAATCAACATATACTAACCCTCAGTTTGTTTGGATGCGGAAAAAAAGTAGCAGAAAGAAAACTTATGAAAAAATGTAAAGGAAATAAATTATATATGAGAAAATTGAAAGTAAAAGTTTACATTGTTTTCTCTATTATTTTTCATTTTCCTGTTTCAACAATTCAACCAAACACATCCAAATACTTTTCTTTAAATTTTCCATTAAATTTTCTTTTCCACTCATTTTTCCATGCAACCAAACGAAGCATATGGTATTTATTTCGTTTATGTTTGTTAACTTTTCGTTTCTATGATTGATTAAAATATATATATAATATAGAAAAAGGTTCAAGGATGATCAATACATATATGTGAGATGAAAGGACAACATCTCAACCGTTGATTTCTATCAATATAACAGTTAATATTGATAACCGTCACCCACCAACCGCCCCATGTTTTTTGCTAATTCATTATAAATTTAATTGAAAATCAATTTAAATCACAACCACTAGATTAATATAAACCAACGATTGAGATTAAGTCCTTATGTCTCACAAAAATTTAATATTCTTCTAGAATTCAACCCGTATAATATATATTCTCAATTAAAACTTAGTTCAAGTCGTTTCAATTCTCTATTAGTGTTAATTTTCTCAATTAAATTGATATTGAGTTATAAGAATGCATTATTCCTGTTCTTCAAGTGCGGACTGAGTAAACTAAAGGTTGAGCATATTAACCTGCAAACCACATCAACCAGGTGCATCACACCATCATATTGTGAAAATCTTGAACGAATTAAAGAATTTCACCTTAAAGTATAAGGGATTCAAACATATTTAAACTCATATATTTTTAAATTTGACATTAAACACTTATTAGTTAGAGCTCGAGATCGGCTTGAACTCAGTGAAAAATTGAGAGTAGTTTTGAGCATATAATTTTTAGAAAATATTTTATTCGAATTCTCAATAATTTAGATAAAGAAGCATTAGTCTACTTGACCACCTCAATCTCTCCTGTCATCTCAAAACATTTAATATATACAGGTGCGTCAATAAAATTCAGCAGAAAAATATCCAAGAGCAGCAACTTTAGAACCCATAATTTCCCCCCATTTCCTATATACATCAAATTAGTCTTAATAACAAACTTAAAGAAAACACTTTAGTTACTCCGTTTCAAAATATATTTTTTGGTGAGGAGCGTTCAAGGATATTCAAATTCTTAATTTATATTCGTAAGATTACATCTCAACCGTCCATCTCATCCACTATTTTATCAATTTAGTGTCATGTGTCAACCACAAAGCCACTTACATTTAGTGTTATTCACTAATCCAAAAGGTATACACCTTTCACCTAATTGATAAACAAGTAGATGAGTTGTAAACTCACGAATGCAATTTAAGGATATGAATTTACTTGAACACTCCTACCTTTTTGGTAAGTTCCAAATAAAATGTTCATTTTCGTTTAAGCAAGGAAACTTCGGGTGATATCGAACATTTCATACTTGCTGAGTTAAAAAAGTAATTTAAATATATGAAAAATATGTATCACCTATACTATATTTGAAGCACAAGGTGCCTATTAATGATTATACTTGAGACCACATTTTTATTCATAAATTATCCCTAATCACTTTATAATGATATATTATCATAAAGTTGAGATGTAGAAAGACATGTAAATTTTGTGAGATATAGGGACATAATCTAGGCCATTGATTTGATTAATTCGACGGTTGAGATTAGAGTTGGTTTTTAATTAATTGAGCGGTTGGATTTCTAAAAACACGGGCGGTTGGGAATAAATGGTTATGCATATCAGCTGTTGGATTGATAAAAATCAACGAAGGAGATCATGTCCTTCCTTCTTACTAAAATATGTATGTCCTCCTATAACCTTTTACTATTATCATATTAATTAATTTTGAAAATTTATATAATTATTATCATATTATATACTTTTAATTATTATATACTTTTCAGAATATGTGTTTTTGTTAAAAGTCATATATATTAACATCCCTTTACCACTTCGCCGTTTTTTTGAATTGCTATTATGTGTTCTTATTTTTTATAAACATAAAATTAAAAACAACACCATTGACGAAGATTTTTATTATCAAATCACAAACAAACGCAACTAAATATTTACAATAATATTTTCGTACAAGACTTCTAATTTCTATTGGATGGGGTAAACCCTAAACTTCATGATGTCAGCGTCTTAAACTTCATGGCTAAACCCTAAACTTCATGATGTCGGCGTCTTTAAACCTCGACTCATGCCCCTTCATGTCATGTTTCAAGTATCCGAAAATAATAGATAAAAAAAAAAAAATCAACGAACATTTAGGAGGTTTGATATTGAGAAAACAAAAATTTCGGAACATTTTCAACGAACGAGGATTGTTGGATTCAATAAGAACAACGGTTGAGATATTAATCTGTGTGCATCGAATTTAACCAATCATGTCGCGGAAGACTTACAACAGCGCTTTAAATATAAAAGCGCTGTAAAAATTTAATTTTTAATATATAATAGCATTCAATAAAGGCGCTATGAAATAGTATTATTTAATCGCGCTTTTTTAAATAAGCGTTGTTAAATGATTGGAAATTGATTCTACCCCAAATCCTATATTTAATCTCATCATTTGGACAACATATGAAAAAGTTATGTGCATCACAAATATTTTGTTTTTCAAAACTTCAAATGGGCATAACTTTGTCACACGATGTCCAAATGACGCGATTCAAAAAGGTTTTGGGGTAGAATTAATTTTCCAATCATTTAACAGCGCTTATTTAAAAAAGTGCTGTTAAATAATGACATTTAACAGCGCTTTTATGGAAAAATGCTGTTAAAAGTTACACTTTTAATAACCCTTTTCCAAATAAGCGTTGTAATATATTTGTATTTATTTTTTTAAATTATTTTTCACAGCGCTTTTATCATTAAGCGTTGTTAAAAAGTTAATATTTTACAGCGCTTTTAAAAAGCGCTATTGTATCATATACTTACAACAACGCTTAAATAAATAAGCGTTGTTATATGTATTTAACAACATTTTTTCCAAAACGCTGTTGAATGTGGGTTTACAAAAGCGTTTATAAGATTAAGCGTTGTAATAGGTATAAATTTTATAATCGTTTATATTAGGCGCTGTTAAATAATCAATTTGTACTAGTGTAAATTGGAAATAATTAATTTGCAAATATTTTAATGATTTTTTTTATTTTTAATAGTTAAAAAACCTATTAGTTATATGAAATACAAACTATTCCTGATTTTTAGTACTAATTAAAACACAAAGGGTTTAATTGCAATTTAAAATTTTAAGGAAAACCCTAACAAACGCATGGTTGCGGCGGAAACAAATTGTCCGACATCGTCGTTCCGGTACTACTATACTATGGGCGAAAAAACGGATTGAGTTTAAAACGGTCGAAATTTGAACGAATTTCACGCCTTTTTACTTTCAAACTCATGGCGTCCGATAGGAAATTTCAGAAAGCGCCGCGACGACTTGTCGTCGCCTAGTCGACGACTAGGGGACGCCGTGAATACCATGATATCAACGGAACTACACCCCATATTTTTATGTGCACAAAGTACAAATCATGAATAATACAATTGGAGACACATAATAACCATGATAGAATCTATAAAGCGAAAAAAGTCAATTGACGGTTACTTATATTTACAATTCATAGATTCATGATACCTTTGCACTTCTTAATAATTACCTAAAGCATATTTAGTAGGACTATTATAAATATTCATAGTATATAATATGCGTAATCATATAGAGAATGGATCAAATGAAAAGTACTAGATTGGTTATAAAATGCAAACAAATCTAAACCACCCATTAGATTTCAATCAACGGTTATAATTAAAGAATATTAATTAATACAAAAAATTTCAAAAGGGCAATAGTGGAAATAGACGCATAACATATTTTTCAAATATTCTCATTAATATCAATCCCTTATTTTAAGGGATTGAAGTAACCGACTTTCAATTTTTTATTCTTCCTTATTTTAAGGGATTGAAGTAAACAATGACTTATTTTAAGGGAATGAAGTAACCGACATTCAAATTTTTTTCTTTTCATTCGTTTAATTTTTCACAGATCTATATTTTAAGGGAATGAAGTAACTTCTTCGAAAGATCTATATTTTCAAACCTTCTCTATATTTGCGCACATCAAATAGTCAGAAAAACGCATTAAAAAAACCTGCAGTCGTGCATGTTAATAGATTAACACAGATTCATTATTTACCTACATTTGATTCATGAATCATATAATAGCAAATCATGAATCATATACATTTTATATTTTTAGAAATCGTTTTTCGTATATTATTCTTATAATGATGTTCGTATCTAATTTAAATATCAAAAGTAAACGTAATCTGAACAATGTTAGTGCAAGGTCAACATTTACATATATTTGATTCATGAATCAAATGGTAGCAAATCATGAATCATAGAAGTGTAATACTAAAACCTTATTTTTTACTCTAATAAATTGATTTATTTCAGTGAGATGAAATCTAAAATGGACAAAAACAAGAATAAACAAATGTGTCACAATTTTTCTGCATGTTAAGAATTATAAACCAGAACATAATATAAGATTCAACATATGATTCATGATCTGACATAGTATGATTCATGAATCATACGGGGTCATTTAATGAATCGTGTACTAACAAATGCTCTTACGCTAAGTGATAACACAATAAGAACCAATTACAACAGACATGTACAAATAGTTCACACATAAGGATGATCTCACACACAATTCCGTATATGATTCATGATTTGCTTCAACATGATTCATGAATCACAGGGGGTCATTTACTGAATCATGTTGAAACCAATCCCTCACATATAAAATCTGAACCCATTAACCATTGTCCCCCAAGAAACCACATTTCTAAAATGCATTTCATCGAACACCATCTGTGCATCACCCATCTCCCCCACTTTAAAATACATATCAACCAATGCCGACGTTACAAACAAATCAGTCGCATAACCGAACACCAAAGCCTGCTGATGCGCCTGTTTACCAGAACACAAGTCCTCTAGAGCCGAACATGACTTGATTGCACAAGGAAACGTGACTCGGTTGGGGTGGATTGAGAGCTTGCGGAGCGAGGAAAAGGCTCTGACTGCTTCGACGGAATCGCCGCTCCGAGCTAGGTCTTGGATTACTGCGTTCCATGAGAAAATGTTGGTGGGGTCGACGTACTTGTTGAAGAGCGCTACTCAATTGACGTCAAACCCTGTCCACCAATCAAAATCTCCTCTTGGCTAAAACCCCATCAGACGCTACTCAATTCACCGATATGTCCACTACCTGAAACAACCGACTGCAATTAAGGTTTCAGATCTATAAATCGAATTAGATTTGGAGCTTCTAGACGACGTACCTCGAATCTGGCGGCGTAAGCGATTACGGTTGTGTTCTTCGATTATGCAAATCGAAAGCTCAAAATCGGAAACGAGGATTATACGGGAAGAGTGATTTACGGAAGAAAAAATATCAATACCGCTTGATTTTTGATTTTTTATGGACTAATCTGCCCTTCCTGATTTTTTGAAATCAAAATCTCGTATTTAATGTTTCAATTAATTATATTTAGACCCCTAAATTAATAGTCGTCCGATCTGAATATTTAACGGTTGAGATCTCTTTATATTTTATAATCAAAAGATACTTTTCACCTGATCCTTACTCGTGTAATATATAATACATTCGACTTTATGCGTAAATATTTAGGCACACCAAATTGCAACTATATCGAGAGTAGTTAACGCTATATTAAGAGTAGTTAGAGTGTAAAGTTGTGAAATGTTTAGTTGATGAGTGATTAAGTACATTCATATTTTTAAATTACATTCGTTAGGGTCACATTTCAACCGTTCATCATCCACTACTCTATCAATTTGGTGTCACGTAGCAACCACTAATTCACTTGCATTTAATGTTAACTACTAACCAAATGGTAGACATATGTCACCCAAATGATGAACTAGTGAATGAGATGTACGGTTTAGATATGACCTTAGCGAATGTAGTTTTAAAATAGAGATGTACTTGAGCGCTCCTCATGTTTAGTTTGTTTGAATGCATAAAATGTTGGTAAGAATCGTTTCAGATCAAGTACAAAAAAGTTATCTGCTGCCGAGTTCTTCTTTAAATTGCTGCAGATTTTTCTTCCCTTTAAGGAAATAGTTATCTTGTTCTGGCCATTGGCCCTATTTACCTTTCAAATACAAAGCTTCCGCTGAATTTACCCAAGTAATATCTACCAGCAAGACCCCAAAAAAAGGCTTAGGAACTCCTTTAGTTGGCTCGTTTTTTTTTCAATTCACGCTTGATTTTCTAATCTGCTAAATTTGCGAGCCCATAGCGATCAGTTTCCAATGTGACCTAAATCCCAGATCATGATTCATGATTTATATAAATTAACATACATCTATTAACTGGTGATGTGAAATAATTTTTCAACTGACTTCTATATTACTTAACACACTTGACGACGTAACTTTACCAACTCCTTCAGAGCATCTTCAATGGAGCGATTGAATATCTAAAAAGAGCCATATGTCATTCAATATAAAGACCCATTTACATATTTTCTCTCCATCCATCATCCATCACTACTTCAGCTAAAATTATACACGGTTGTTTCTCAAGCTTCATATTTGCTATTCATATTTGCTATCCATTTCATCAATGTACTTTTTTTCATCTAAAATATACATAACTCAAACCACAAGCATAGCGTTATATATATTTGCATGAGAATGGATCAAATAAAAAGTAGTAGTTTGGTTATAAAATGCAAACAAATCTAAACCACTTATTAGATTTCAATCAATAGTTATAATTAAAGCATATTAATTAATATAAATAATTACAAAAGGGCAATAATGGAAATATACTTTATAATATTTTTTTCAAATATATTCATTAAATTCAATCCCTTATTTTAAGGGAATGAAGTAACCGACATTCAAATTTTTTTCTTTTCATTCGTTCAATTTTTTCTTCATAGATTTCCCAAATTCGTAGACATGGGTTTCCAATTTGATAGTAACTATATCATCTTCCAATTAGGAGATTCTGATTATCATATGTCAAATTCTAAATCCGTGGATACAACTTCTTCGAAAGATCTATATTTTCCAACCGATATGTCTCAATTCTCTGTATTTGCGCACCTCAAATAGTCAGAAAAAAGCATTAAAAAACCTGCATTCGTGCATGTTAATAGATTAACACATATTCACTATTTACCTACATTTGATTCATGAATCATATAATAGCAAATCATGAATCATATACATTTTTTATTTTAGAAATCATTTTTCGTATATTATTCTTATAATGATGTTCGTATCTAATTTAAATATCAAAAGTAAACGTAATCTGAACAATGTTAGTGCAAGGTCAACATTTACATATATTTGATTCATGAATCATATGGTAGCAAATCATGAATCATAGAAGTGTAATGAATCTGACATAGTATGATTCATGAATCATACGGTCATTTAATGAATCGTGTACTAACAAATGCTCTTACGCTAAGTGATAACACAATAAGAACCAATTACAACAGACATGTACAAATAGTTCACACATAAACAAAATATAAATAAGGATGATCTCACACACAATTCCGTATATGATTCATGATTTGCTTCAACATAATTCATGAATCACAGGGGGTCATTTACTGAATCATGTTGAAACCAATCCCTCACATATAAAATCTGAACCCCATCACTCAAAACCTCAAATTTCACTCAATCACCCATCAAAGTTTCGATCTTTAATCTCAAAATTGTTGTTAAGATGTTGCTCAGAATCCGCAACAGAGATGGACTCGAGCGTGTTACAATCGGCAACCCCAAATCCGCCACAATCGCCGATCTTAAATCCTCAATCGACAACCAACTCCGAGTCCCTTTTCACTCCCAAACCCTGTCCACCAATCAAAATCTCCTCTTGGCTAAAACCCCATCAGACGCTACTCAATTCACCGATATCTCCACTACCTGAGACAACCGACTGCAATTAAGGTTTCAGATCTATAAAACGAATTAGATTTGGAGCTTCTAAACGACGTACCTCGAATCTGGTGGCGTAAGCGACTACGGTTGTGTTCTTCGATTATGCAAATTGAAAGCTCAAAAATCGGAAACGAGGATTATACGGGAGAGTGATTTACGGAAGAAAAAAAATCAAAACCGCTTGATTTTTGGTTTTTTGTGGACTAATTTGCCCTTCCTGAGTTTTTGAAATCAAAATCTCGTATTTAATGTTTCAATTAATTATATTTAGACCCCTAAATTAATAGCCGTCCGATCTGAATATTTAACGGTTGAGATCTCTTTATATTTTATAACCAAAAGATACTTTTCACCTGATCCTTACTCATATTTGCATTGGAGCATTATCTCCTATTCTTCATCTAAATTATGCAAAATTAGTTCAATATTATATTTTACACATTAGTTTACGCATTACCATCGGAAATGCTCTAAACTATGGTAAATATAATAACAAAGGGAAAAGTTCGAGTAAGTATTCGTAAGACGGTGAGACACAATCTCGATCACTGATTACTAATAATCCAGCGGATGGGATTTAAGCAAAAAATAATCGTGAAATCCAACCGCCCCTGTTTTTTACAAATCCAACTGTTCAATTAATTAAAAACAACTTTAATCTCAGCTGTCAGATTAATCAATCCAATGGTTGAATTTATGTTCTTACATCTTGCAAATATTTATCGGTTCTTCCTCATCTTATCCCTAATAACATATATTCAAATATATAATATTCAAATTCTTCTTGAAATGGTCCAATCTAGGGAGCGAATGATTGACGTCTTGCACTCTTGCTTAACATCATTGTATAATACATAATTCTTCAAACCGATTTCTCATTAAACAACAATTGTCACAAGGCCAACAAATATTTTAATAGACTTTGACCAAGTTATATTATTTCAAAATAACATTGCTTTATTATAACAAGATGGTTGTAGTTGCACAATGCACAACACCACTTTGAAGCCAATAGTAACATTCACTAAAATAAACTCAAAGTCTGTGTTTTTCTCTTTAATATTCCCTTAGTCCTCATTTGTGTGTCTAAAAGTACATATTACACGATTTTAATAAACGAGAAAAGTAAATAATATGTGTTGTGAATGAATTGTTTAGAGAAATATAGATGAAAAGATAAAATGTACAGTTGAGAATGATTGAAAATAGATAAACATTAAGAGACGCTTAAGAAGAAAAGTGGATAAACATTTCGAGAAACAGAAACAGTATATTTTACCATCGAGACATTGACTCAAATCAACCTTAACTTGTTTGAGGTCACAAACACATGTAAAGAAAGATTTATCATTTAATGGTCGAACCCTTGTGATATATGGTGACATGGTTTGGAATTTGGCTGACTTGTTGTATTTGTCAAAGACGCGTTTTCACACATTCGCTTGATCACAGCACCGTCAAGCCCCCACATTTATCTACTTTTCATCATTAATGTCGTGCTGAATTTAAAATGAATCAAATGTGACTTTGATGGAACTCTTTTTATATAAGAGCACCCAAAGTGACAAGATTTGGTTAAATTAACCCTTTTAACTTATGATTGTAAAAAGAATGAGATATGATTCTGCTAATAATTAATTGTAGTGATTCAACAGGAAATTGTCAAATGCACCGAGCTTTTTTGTCATTGCGTCAATATTACTAAAATACCTTTGATCGTTGCCACTCGATTCAGTATTACATTAATTTTTAACTGAGTTTAGAAATATGAAATACGATCAAATACCTACTTTCATAATCATTTAGTTTTGGAAAAGAGAAATTACAGTTTCTATCTTCGAGTACGCACCGAATAAACTAATAATTAAACATAATAATTTGTAAAACACGCAAAACAGGTGCGACCATGATCCAAATCCATTGGCATACATACCTACCCCTTCCAATCAATTAGAACAGACAAACAAAGAGCATTTATAAATTCAAAAAATTATTTACAATAATTAAGTGAGGCATCTTGTTTTAAGATGTGTTAAGCAGTCAACAACTCGAAAATAAAAAAAACACAATAAGTAAAGCAAACGCAATTCAACGACAATGGAAGAGACAAACAAACCAACAACACTCTCAAGCTTAGCTGTTTTCAATTATCACATTTCCTATGTTTTTCTCATTCTTTGAATTTGACAAATAAACACGCTTCACTTATTTCATTATTGGTTGGTTCTGACTTTCTATTCTATTAGTTGCTGCCTGCTGCTGTCCTCTAATCTCTTCATCTCAACCACCAATTGCGGAGGATTGACTCACTCACTGATTTATGATTTGCTGCTTGGTTCAGCTTAAAAGTTTTCATTTTTCTGATGTTTGAGTGAATTTGTGATCTGGGTTGATTCTATTTTCGTCATCTAATCTGCATATCTCTAGGTTGACATATGTCTCGTCATGGCTGGGTTGAGTTGGTTGTTTGTATGTTGTCTATCACCTGTTTGATAAAAGTCTGCTTAGGGTTTGTTCCTGTGGATAACATCTTGATAGATTGTGGCTCAGCTGGGAATACAACAGTTGATGGTAGACTCTTTCTTGCTGATAATGATCTTGATCATACTCCCTTGACAACTACAAGAAACATTTTGGTCAAGACATCTTCGGATGATGTGTCGTCTGTTTACAGCCATAGTCTATTCAGAACTGCTAGAGTGCTTATGGGGACTTCTAGTTTTGTGTTTCCCATCAAGCAACATGGCGCCATTGGATTCGACTATATTTCTTTCCATTTGTTGATGGAAGTTATGATTTGAGTAAAGCTGAGTTCTCCGTGAATGCGCAGAATTTTACCCTTTTGAAAGACTTTCAAATTCAGAATGGTTGTGGTTAAGGAGTACTCTTTGAACATTTTATCTGATGAGCTGATTCTCTCGTTTGTTGCCTTAAGTTCATATGCCTTTGTCAATGCGCTTGAAATTGTTTCAATCCCAGATGAGGTTATTCCGAAGATTGTTAGAACCTTTGATTTGCCAGCTTCTTCAATTGATCTTGAAAAACAGGCTTTGGAGACTGTTTCAAGGGTCAACATGGGTAATCTGACTATTTTGCCATCAAATGATTCTACTTGGCGACTTTGGGGTTCTGATGATTCGTTTTTGACGCACACTAAGTCAGGGGTTGTTGTATCGAATTCCAGTGCTGTAAAATACACAAACTTGTCAACTGAAGATATTGCTCCACGCTCAGTGTATGGCACTGCCACTAGGTTGAATTCAGAATGGGATCCGTCAAGCAACGTCAAAGTGACTTGGAATTTTGATGTTGATCCTGGGTTTATGTACTTATTGAGGTTTCATGTATGTAACATTGTTGATCTTGGGACAGGGCCACTTGTCTTCACTATCTATGTCAATTCCAAGGTGGTTTTTAAAGACCTTGATGTTGAACATGAAACATCATACGCATTTGGCGTCCCTTTTTACAAGGATGTCATCCTGATGTTAAATGATCGACTGCTTAACGTAAGTGTTGGTCCAGCCATTGTCAATAGTCAATACCCAAGTGCAATCCTGAATGGACTGGAGATCATGAAACTTAACAGCTCACATGGCAGCCTTGCCGCATCAGAAGGTGATTTGCAGGTCACAAAGATAGGTGTTTGGCTGATTGTGGGAGTCTCCGCTGGTGTGTTACTCTTATTACTTGGCCTTTCTGCAATCTTCATCGTTATGTGTAGGAAGCGGAAAAAATCAACAGACAACTTATCTCTTGATCAATTGAAAGAAACCGAGGCATATTTAGTTTCTATGGAGGGTGGCAAAGTACTTGATGGGGCATCCTTATTTTCTGGTTCCAAGTTTGGTTATCAGTTCCCATTTTCGTTGATCAAAGACGCTACGTCTAACTTCAATGAATCATTGGTGATTGGTGTTGGTGGATTTGGCAAAGTTTACAAGGCTACTTTGAGAGATGACACTACAGTGGCAATCAAGAGAGGTACTCCCCATTCGATTCAAGGACTTGCAGAGTTTCGAACTGAAATCGAATTACTATCTCAGTTTCGTCATCGTCATTTGGTGTCCTTGATTGGATACTGCGATGAAGGAGGTGAGATGATCATTATATACGAGTATATGGAAAATGGAACTCTTAAGGATCACTTGTATGGGTCAGATCTTCCCAGTTTGAGTTGGACGAAAAGGCTTGAAATTTGCATAGGATCAGCCAGAGGGCTTCACTACCTTCATACCGGTTCAGCAAAGGGAATTATTCATCGGGATGTAAAGACAGCAAATATCCTGCTAGATGAGAATTTCTTGGCTAAAGTAGCTGATTTTGGATTATCAAAATGTGGCCCTGACATTGACAAGTCCCATGTTAGTACGCTAGTGAAAGGAAGTTTCGGTTACCTAGACCCTGAATACTTAACAAGACAGCAACTGACAAAGCAATCGGACGTCTACTCCTTTGGAGTGGTTTTGTTTGAAATCCTCTGTGGAAGACCTGTCATCGATCCATCTCTTCCGAAAGATAGTGTTAGCTTGATAGATTGGGCAACAAAGTCATTAAAAAGAGGTGAGCTACAAAATAGTAGATCAACGTATTCGGATGAAATCAAAGAAGAATCGTTACAAAAGTTTGTAGAGACTGCTGGAAAGTGCCTTGCGCAATGCGGCATTGATAGGCCTTCCATGGGAGAAGTGCTGTGGAATTTGGAATGCGCTCTTCAACTTCAAGGGAGTGAGATAAAATCAAATTCACACAGTAAGGCATTTTCACCAAATAACCGAACTAGTAGCTGGGAGTCCAGTGTCTCCAATCCAAAAATAAGTGATGATTTTGATGGTGTTTCTATGAGCAGAGTTTTCTCCCAGATGGTTAGAGGAGAAGCAGATAGATAATGCTATTTGAAAGTAAAGTTGTTTATCCTTCTACTTATACTGTGTTAACATATGAATATACAAAATATACTGAGTTTCATTCAGCAGGGACTTGTGAGTCAATGTATAATATCATCAAGATATGATACATAATCTGTTCTCTTGGGTGCAAAATAATGTAACCACGGCTTTGTTGATGTATTGAGTTGCTTAAATAAATACATTCAGAATAAGAACTTGATACGAGTATAGAAATGATCAACCTGTTTATGTCCTAATTATCGGGTCTTGTTGGAGATATGAATAAATTCATATTTTTGGACTTATAAACCTCATTTTGCATCCGTTAGTTGCATTTTATCAATGCACGAGATTAAGTCAACACATTAATGAGACATGTGAGTTGCACATGTTTTGCACGTGACATGACATATAACATATGCAATAATATGGTGCAAACTCAGCCGCTGATGAAATGCAATCAATGGATGCAAAGTGAGGTTTACGAGTCCACCAAAAAAGATGGATCCACATGAGTGAACCTTTGAATACTATAGCCTGTAGGTATTATTTGACAATATATTATCCTTGTATGGCTTAGTATAAAAGCCAAAGTCTAGAATAGAAATGGGAATCAATGCATAAACCCCTAAATTCATCATCAAAAAATTAAAACAAAAACAAAGTTGTCGCACAAAATTTCGCGCACTCGTACTGGTAAGTGCGCAAGCTAATCGATGACATGTGATCATAAACGAGCAACCTGAAAACAAATACTAAATTACAAAATAATAAAGTAAATAACTAAAGAGGAAAAAAGAAAACTTATCTAGCGCGATCTCTGTTAACGGTGCCAAATTTGAACGCGCGTTGTTATTCGCGTCAAATTAATCTTTCCTGCTCCACTAGTATAGTGGCTAAGTAAGGGTCGATCTCACAAAGAACGATAGACTCGTATAAGTTTTGTAGGACAGGAGGACCTGATCTCAACCGCTGATTTTGATTGATCTAACGGTTAAGATAAATTATTTTTTAATTTAGATAGGTAACTGAATATGCAAAATACACGGCGATTAAGAAATGATGGTTATCAATATTAACTTGTTGGATGATTAGAAATTAACGATTGAGATGATCTCTTACGGTCCTACAAAACTATATGTGTCTCTATTGATCCTTTTCCTTTATATATAATATGCTAAACTTTCAATAAAATAGTAAATTTATCGATTTTATAGATTTAACAATTTATCCAAATTTCAAAAAACATTAAACATTTAAACAATATGGCATCTATCACTCAATGTTTGTTCACTTTTCATTTTGAGCTTCCTTTATTGTTTGTCCACTTTAAACTATTGGCAACCACACTTTTTACTTTTTTTTTCAGATTTTATTAATTACTCATTTTAAATTACACATTTTACATTCATTACTACTTTAAACGGAGGGAGCAATAGTATAGTTTATCGTTTACTCTCCCCTGGACTCAGCAACTTGTCGTAATGGGTTTAAAGATGTTGCCCATCCGCTCTGCAGAAAGAAATGTTCAATTAAAAGCCCAGAGCAGTTTCAATGCATATCTGGCATCTGGGGTACTCGTGATAAGTTACTTTAGTAAATATCCATATTTGGAAATTTGTATTCGGATATTTGTATTTGGAAATTACCTGAAAATTGACAAAATTTCAAATCATTACTTATCTACCAATTGTTATAGATTGAGACTCTCATTGACTTGTTCATATTCATAAATTCGTTTTGGACTGTGGAAATGGGAGGGCATTGTTAAATGGATGATTTGTAACGAATGGAACTAGAGAGCTTTTGCTAATGATGCATAGTGACTGACGAGCAATGCGACTGATAAAGAAGCCAGCTGGACGACTGTGATAGGCAATCCATTGGTGGGCACAAAAACTGTTCGACGTGTTTCTTTTTTGGACATGTTTCATATAAATAAAATAAGAAACTGGTGACACTATGTAGGAAATACATACTAAGGACAGGCCAAAATGCAACACCAGCTCTTGAGATGATTAAACCTAGGAGTAAATAGCTAATTGGTTAATTAGTTAGTATTGCATCTTGTTAGCCTTAGTGATGATGTTGATGGAAAGGTTACACAGCTGTTGATAATGTTAAAAGATATGCTGCTGATATTTCCAAGAGTTGGGAAAAGGAGAATTAGCAGCAAGCTAGGTTCGAAGTGTGTCGGCATTGGAATCGAGGGACTTAAGTTACACTTGCATCAGGTGGTTGGAAATGAAGAAGTGGCTGTAAAGTTACAAAAAAACGGGAGTGGAAGGCGTTAACAAAGATAGGTCACCACAGATTAAGAGCTGCCGCTGCAGACTTTGTCCTGCTGTCGGCGTATTTATTGTAAAAATGTGGAACATGGCCCCAAGATGTGAATTCAAGTTCGATATCAAATGTGGGTCGGTCTGGATATGAGCTGTCGTCGCACATATATCATAAATGTACTGACCGATAAACATCTATGTAATTAACATTACATGCTCTCACTGATTAAGCTAAAAGCCTTCAAAGATCCATATACCCCATACCTATAAATCCATCTAGAAAATAAATGATGGGCATCAGAAGTTTAACACCATGCATTCAGGGTGCATGCGTTCATTGCTCAAGTTAGTATAGCTTTTGCGATAGTACATGATGTGCAAAATCTTTTATCAGTCATGATGATATAGTTACACACGCCATACTGGCAATATATCAATAGAAGAAACAAATACAAGCTATAAAGATGGAATTCCGGACAAATGTGCATATTTCTTCAACGACGTGTTGAGTATGACAACGACTTTGAACACAGAACTGGTAAAATGGTGCAGTTACGATTACGCATGGTGTAACAACTATTAAGCAAGTGAAATCAATATGTGAATTGGCTCCATGTGCATTTGTTACTACCGTATCTTCTCACCATTTAGCAACTAGTGTGCCTCATGACGTTATTAATTACAAAATGATGCCTCCTGGTCCATGCAACCATTTCATATTGCATCAATGCACATGTGACACTTCCTTTCTCCCTCCTAAAAACTAGGAGGAACGAATTAAACAATAAAGCAAGAATTTTGTCAAGTTTTGGCCTACCCATCCAATGTTAGTTCTGACCTTTTAAATTTAATTGGATCATCAATAAGTTTTCAAAACACAATCTGGATTGCAACCTTGTATTAATCAGTCATTTATGATTTCACATTTTAGATGTCCTAGACTATGTTTGAATAGAAATGAATATCTATTATTATTCAAATGGAACGGAATTGCAAGGAACCTATACAATTGTACGTACACTAATCTTACTTACCAAGCAAGTTTAATTATAACAAGCAAACTCAATCTTCGTCCCGTATCATATGGTGAGAAGGAAGAAACAGGGGCAGGTGATGGGGCTCTAGGCACCTCAGCGGCTCTTCATGCTCTTCTGCCTCTTGATCGTTGTATTAATAACAGCCATCTAATCAAACTTTGAAGTCTGGTTTTAGGATTCAATAACGCAGATCATGCATATTATTTTAATATAGTGAACAATTGTGAATCTCCATGTTGAAATTTTGATGTACTACATAGCATTGTAATTGTCTTGTTCAAACTAGAATCAGATTCACACATATTAGTTAAAACTCCCCTAAAGTGAAACAAGATTTAGCCAGATAACTTAAGCTCCTCTCATAACTTGATTCAATAAACATACCTTTACAACCAGAATACCAGATTGCCCTCTTACTTGCACAATTCCACATTAAGTTTACCTACCACATTTAATAACTGATACATACTTCACCATTAAGGGAGATCTCAGGAGGAAGGCTACAACCGTATTTAGTTTAACTGACCTTTGGCCAAACCTAACTTCATCAATAGAGGCATCAGTAGTAATTACACCATTGCCAAACTTTAGACATGATGATTAAGCATCACAGAAATTTTTACCGCATTACTAATGACCAGCAACATAGACGGAACTCCTATTTGTAAGATACATGCACAACAAATTAATAATGTAATGAATAAACCTGTAACAAGAAAAAGATGGAATAAAAAACTGGCAACTGATAGTTAATTTTGGACAGGTATTTAATTAAGGAGTTCTTTGATTGATCAGTTGCAACTTTTTTTATCAATAAAAACAGACAAGTTAAGATTACTAATGCAGTGTAGGTTAACACCCCACCTAATTTCATCACAATATTTTCTTCTCTAAGAGAGAACACATAAACCACACCCATAAGTAAGAAACGTACAGATGAAAAACCATCAATAGTCAAACAGCTTAAGTTTGCATGGGATGTAACTCCTTCACCTTCTACCTTCTCACACACTATTATCAATTAACCTTTTCCCATTACTCAAACACTTCGTCTGGACTCTGAATTCTCATCTCTTTTGACATGCAAACAAACACAACTCATGTTTGGTTACAAGTCATTTAGTCATTTGATTTTTCAATAAAATGAATAGAAAATGACACATTGGCATATCGGAAACGGAAACACATGCACTGTATCCACTCCTAAACAAAAAGAGACTACCACAAGTTATTGAAAACAAGAAACTTACAATAGAGTATTTACTTGCCATATCTAAAAAAGACCAAAATAACATTCTAAATTCTTTTATATCCCAGAGCAAACAAACCTTGATACACAAAAGATCTACATGTATAAATTATAATGCCCTCATTTTCTTTGTTCTAAAAAATGATTTTCATCAGACACAACAATAAACCCTAGATATAAGGTTTTATACTACTCAGATACAAGTATAAAAGGTTGGTTGGTTTGACAAAATCATATATTCTTACCCATTATGTATCCTATTTCACGCCATGTCTATAAATTTCTATAAACCTTACTTTTCTCTCTACTGCTTTGCATGAAATGACATAGATAACCAAAGAAATGGCCAGCGTCGTACCTGCAAATACCTCGTCAGAGATAAGTAGTCCTTGGTCATTCATCAACCGCAGGAAAGCCACAGCTACTAAACTCGACACCACCACCACGAGCTCTCCCACTCTTGGACAGCTGCTCAAACATGTCGGAGATGCAAGCATCAATCAAGTCGACACTGAAAGCCAAATACCACAACATCAAGTTCTTGAAATGAGAAACACACAAAAACAACACAATGAAAATATCGACGACGATGTTGTTATTGATTATAACCATCAAAAAGTTCCATTTGTTCTATCATTCAACAATCTCACGTACAGCGTCAATCTCCGCCATAAACTCAACTTCAAATCGCTTCTCCGCTGCTCAGGCCAGCCCAATCACCTCAACAACACAGATGAACGCGCCCTGACAAAAACAAAAATTCTACTAGACGGCATATCTGGCGAGGCTAGGGACAGTGAAATTCTAGCAGTCCTTGGCGCAAGTGGATCTGGAAAATCAACACTAATCGACGCCTTAGCAAACCGAATCGCAAAGGAGAGTCTAAAAGGAACGGTGAAACTGAACAACGAGTCACTCGACTCACGACTCGTCAAAGTAATCTCCGCTTACGTCATGCAAGACGACCTCCTCTTCCCGATGCTCACCGTCGAAGAGACGCTCATGTTCGCCGCCGAGTTCCGCCTTCCACGAAGTCTCTCCAAGTCAAAAAAGCGAGCGAGAGTCCAAGCCCTAATCGACCAACTTGGCATCCGGAGCGCCGCCAACACGGTGATCGGTGACGAAGGACACAGAGGCGTCTCGGCGGAGAGAGGCGGCGTGTTTCGATCGGAACGGATATCATACACGACCCGATCCTCCTCTTCCTCGACGAACCGACTTCCGGACTCGACTCGACCAGCGCTTTCATGGTGGTTCAAGTGCTACAGAGGATCGCGAAGAGTGGCAGTGTTGTAATTATGTCGATTCACCAGCCCAGTTCTCGAATCCTTGGCTTATTGGACCGGTTGATTTTCCTCTCACGCGGTCAGACCGTTTTCAGCGGTTCGCCCGGTAATCTAGCGCCATATTTTGCAGAATTCGGGTATCAAATTCCTGAAGCGGAAAATCGAACCGAGTTCGCGCTCGATTTGATTCGAGAGATGGAGGAGTCACCAGGCGGGACCCGAAGCTTGGTTGAGTTTCATAAACGTTGGGAAACAAAACACAACCGTAACGGAATTTCCAACGGTGTGGAGTACGAGATGTCCTTAAAGGAGGCAATAAGTGCCAGCATATCCGGAGGAAAGCTCGTATCCGGAGCGGGGAACAACGGGTCGAATCCAGGGTCGATGGTGCCGAATTTTGCGAACCCGCCGTGGATCGAAATGGGTGTTTTGTCGAAAAGATCAATGTTGAATTCTAAACGGATGCCGGAGCTATTCGGGGTTCGGATGGGAGCTGTGGTGGTAACTGGCTTTATTTTAGCTACAATGTTTTGGAAGCTGGATAACACGCCGAAGGGAGTTCAAGAGAGGCTTGGTTTCATAGCTTTTGCCATGTCCACGACGTTCTACACTTGTGCTGAAGCATTGCCGGTGTTCTTACAAGAGCGATACATTTTTATGCGGGAGACTTCGCATAATGCGTATAGGAGATCGTCATATGTACTTTCTCACTCGCTCGTGGCCCTCCCGGCTCTGCTATTTTTATCTTTCATTTTCTCAGTGATTACGTTCTGGTCCGTGGGATTGGCTGGTGGATCTTCAGGTTTCTTTTTCTACTTCATGATCATCTTTGCATCATTTTGGGCTGGGAGCTCATTCGTCACGTTTCTATCGGGCGTAGTTTCCCATGTCATGATCGGGTTCACCATCGTCGTGGCAATTCTAGCTTACTTCCTCTTATTCAGCGGATTCTTCATCACCAGGGAGCGAATTCCTGACTACTGGATTTGGTTCCATTACATATCTCTAGTAAAGTATCCCTACGAAGGGGTACTTCAAAACGAGTTTTCCGATCCAAGAAAATGCTTTGTTCGAGGAGTGCAAATCTTCGACAACACGCCATTAGGCAACGTGCCGGATGTGATAAAGGTGAAGTTGCTTGAGAATATGGGTCAGACTTTGGGGGTACCCACTGACGAGTTCGACGTGTTTGACGACCGGAGTGGACTTGTTGAAGCAGCAAGCGGTGACCCAGTTGAGTAAATGGGGATGCTTTTGGGTGACTATGGCTTGGGGATTCTTCTTTAGGATGCTTTTTTATGTTTCGTTGATGTTTGGAAGCAAGAACAAGAGGAGTTAAGAGGAAGGTTTGCTTTGGCGGGAATAACATGGTTCCAAATTAGACAAAGCTGTTGTTCAATATACTAATGTTTTAGTCTATCACTAATACTGTAAAATGAAGAAAAAATAAAAATTTATAAACATCTAAAATATACGTATTTAATTTAAGGACTACATTATGTCATTAAGTGAGTCCTAAAATAGTTTTAAGCATTACAGTACATTACACGGAATAGAATCCCATGATGCGACAGCATGTTGCAGTCAAACTCAAAACGACGTAGTTTTAAATACTAACAATCAAAACTGCGTCGTTTTAAAATGAGTTTATTAATTTTAAAATTGGGTTTTAGTAAAACTACACCGTTTTAAATTATTTCAAGTCAAACTACGTCGTTTTAAGTTAATGTTTTAAAATTCAAATTTAGAATTTTGGCTGTACCATGCTGTACGCAGCATGGGATACGAGTCTTACATTCCACTTGTACTTTTTCCAGAAATTTCTGTGCATATATTTAATTTATAAATATATTATAATAAAATATAATATAATAATTATAAAGTGGTTAAGGGTATTTTAGAAATGAAAATGTGGCTTCATTTGTAACTAGTAATAGGACCTTTTCCGCTTGAGTAAGGATCAGGTAAAAAGTACCTTTTGGTTATAAAATATAAACAGATCTCGATCATTAAATAATCAGATCGGACGGCTATTGATTTTGGGGTCGAAATATAATTAATTGAAACATTAAATATGAGATTTTGATTTCAAAAACTCAGGAAGGGTAGATTAGTCCAAAAAAACAAAAATCAGGCGATTTTGAAATTGCTAAAATTTAAATCGTTTTGAGATCCCTAAAATCATGGTTTTAGATTCAATTTTAATTCGATTTGAGCATTGATTTCGCAAATCGATGAAATCAAAAATTTAGCTCTGAGATAATGCGTGAACACCCCAAACCATCATCAGCTCACTCTCGGTCGGCGATTTTGAAACCCCACATTGCTTTTGGAAACCTCAAGTCGGTAACGTTGGGTTTGTGTATCGATTAGTTACATGTCATGTAGATTTTCAAAGTCTTTTATGTTTGCAGGTTGCGACATCGCCGCGATAATAATTCCAAGAAGATTTGGGTAGAAATATGGTAAGTCGCTTACTATTTCAGTTTATTAACACTCGTTTTTCGCATGATTCAGTATCTGACCACAATGATTCATGAATCATATTGCCAGCAAATCATGAATCATGCGTAGAATCATGTTTCAGATTCTGTACATAAATATTTTGCGAATGAATATTATCACTCGTTGATTATTGATTGTTTTTATGTGTTGCAACAGAATGTAGAAGCAAGAGTAGAAGGGGGAGACAAACGTTTATTGAAAAAACGAGTTGACATCGTTGTAATATCACTTATTATATAAGAGATACATATTTTGATGAAATAGTGAATTATAAGTGTATATGATTCATCATTTGTTGTTATATGATTCATTAACTGTTATAAATAATGTTACCTATAATATGAAACTCATGATTCATTATTTGCTATGTTATGATTCATGAATCAAAGGTGTACAATGTATGGATCATACGAAAAATATATTATTAGTACGAAAACAGACCCGTGTAAATACATAAAACTGAAATAAATCTATTGGAACATCAATGGTAACAAAAATAGATAAGAAACTAAACTTTTCAATTATAAGACATCTATGATTCATGATTTGCTATAATATGATTCATGAATCAAATATAGTCAAATAATGAACATATACTAAAATATTATGATTACATAACATACGACGAGTGCAATGACTTTTCTAATCAGACTAGTCTAATTAATTAATTAATTCTGATGAAGTGAAAGTCGTTGATAATATGATGAAGGGGAAGTCATTGATAATCTGACTTTCCTAATTAATTAATTAATTAATTGATTTGAATGTTTGTTACCATAAAATAAGGGATTGAATCTAATTAGTATATTTTTAAAATATATTATAAAGTATATTTACATTATTGCCCTTTTGTCATTAAATATATTAATTAATTTGATTTTATTGTAACCGTTAGATGTAATTTAATGGACGGTCTAGATTTGTTTGCATTTTATAACCAAACTATCACTTTTCATTTGATCCATTCTCTTCCCGCTTTATATATAGTAAAGATTACATTTTCATTTTAGATAAGAAAAATATTAATTGCACTTTTGCTCTTCCTCAAGCAATACAAATGGAGGAGAAGGTTCAAGGAAGAGAAGCATATTTATTTGAGGCGAAATTGTTTATTTCTATCAATTAAACGATTAATATTAGTAACTGTTGATTCGTAATCTCTCCGTATTTTTTGTTTATTCATAATTATAATTAAAAATAAATTTAATCTTAACCACTAGATTAATCTAAACCAACGATTGAGATAATGACATCTCGTTTAATTGTTTTATAGAACTTGTAAGTACTATATTTTGCACCATGATGTGCAATAGTACATGTGACAAATGATATGGCAAAACTCAAGTAGAACATTTAACTAAATTCCCTCATATGTAAACATCACTGCTGCTCAAGATAGGTGACGACAAGATCTAAAACAGAAAGCTGCACAAACTGAAAATCCGCCCTCAATAATTACCAGCATCAAAATATCTCATGATTAGTGCAGTCATTACCAACTTAATAGAATGACGTTATGGAAAGTTCAAACTTTCACAAGAAATAATGGATCTGTTGAAGGCACATTAATAGCAACATTTAAGGGCATGGGATTAAATAGGGAAGTGGGTGATGAAGCTTGATGAAGCGTATATACGATCAATCATTGTCTTAATTCTATTGTTTTTATGTGCTTTATTTGTGAAATATTACCTTTTCGTAGTGTTTTGCGTTTCAGGCATATTTGGAGGGCAATGGAGATTTTACATGCTTATGGAGCAGTTCTAGACGAATTCGGAGCACGGAAACGAAGAAAAAGTTGGATGACATCATGTTGACGTCATCCGCGGACGCTGAAGAATTACCTTCCGCGGACGTTGTTGAATTTTCAGAAATGCTTCAGGGTCCACGGATTTAATTGCTTAAGGGTCCACGGTTGGTTCGGCCCGGCCCAATTTTGACAATCAGCAGCTTTTTGATTAGGGTTTCGATCCTAATTGAAAGAAGATCTTTGGACGGCGAAAATTCCAGAGCTTAGAGTAGAGACAGCGATCAAGCTTCAACCTTAGTCTTCACGATAACTCTTCAAACTCAGTTTTACTATTTTGTTTGTTACGATGTTTTCTATGAGTAGCTAAATTTCCCTACAGTTTGGGGAATTGAGTTGCAACACTGTATGAGATCATTGAATAGCATGTTTTAATTTAGTGAATTCTGTTCTTGTTATGTATTGCATGCTTTGCTATTTGCTTGAGCTAGCCTAGCGGTGAAATTAAGTTTATATCAATTGCATGATACTTAATTGAATTATCATAGTAGCAAAGCCTAGCGGTGGAACTATTGTGGTAGTTTGATTAGGTTATTGTTACATCTTCTTGAGACTCTAGCGGGTAATAGAAGATAGAACTAGAATTAGGTAACAACCCTAGCGAGACTATCTAATTAGAACTACTATAATTCATTAGCTTAGAACGTGTCTGGTCTATGATTACTAGTTGCAACGAGAATCCCTAAACTGTGATTTCTCATTCAGTAGTTAAATCTTTAGTTTTAGTTTACAAACATTCTTTCAAACAAACCCCCTGATAGGAGTAGATTAGCTAGTAGATTAAATCCGACACTAGATTACTTTCCCTTGGGTTCGACCCTGCTTATTGCTATACTAGTTTTATGTAGGATTATAAATTTAGATTTGCAGTGCACAACGACGCGCTGTCAAAGCTCAACAACCAAATTGAGCAGAAGAAAAATTCAAATACACCATATCTGAAGTAAACCAGGCTTCAGATCTGAAAGATTGTTTCGTTCAAACAAAAGAGATCATAGTACTGAAGGTTAAGCACCGTCTTGATGAAGACCAAAATTGAAGAACTAGTTAGAGTGGAAATCAGAGGAGGTATCTCGAGTGGCAGAGATGGAGGATGTCTCGTTTATTCACTCAGAACACGTTACAGTGGTAGTTCAGAGAGGGAGTCTGTCTTACATAATTTTGTAAACTGTTATATCTTTAGTGAATTTGTTTCCATTGGGCTTAGAGGATAAGCCCCTGATTAGGCTCACATTGAGTTGAACTAGGTTACAAAACTTCGTGTGTCAGATTTACTTTCTGTTTAAATTTTATATTTCAAGTTAAACGACATCTTGAACAAGGCTTGAACACAAAAATCGATTAACACATAAAGCTGTCAATTTCAGAACTCAATCCTACAGTTCAATGTAGTTAAATGTAATGTTCATATATTGACGATCTTTTGAGGGCACTAAATTTTGGTATTTGTAGCATAACTCTTTTTAATATTATTCAAAATAATATTTTTATTAAACTTTAATAATCGATGTTAACAATTTATTTTGTGTTATTGTCCAAATTCCTTTTGGAATTTATACTCAAACTAGTATTTTGTTGCACAATACAATCTGTGCATCAGATATTTGAATTAACTAAAATTTTACTAATTAAAATATAATACAGTAATTACGTAATTGTACAGGGGTATTTTTGAAAACAATAACGTGGCTTCAAAAATAACAAGTAATAGGAGGGCTTGAGCTTTATATATAGTAGAGATGAACAAAATGAGATACCTTTTGTTATGGATAGATATGAAATTTAACTGATGTGTTTAGAGAGGAATGAGTTAGGAATGAGCCATTCTTTTCAGTTGCCCAACCAAACACATTAATTTCTCATTTATTCTGGAATTAGGATTCCATTCTCTCAAATTTGATTCAATTCATACCAAGTGAATACAACATATAGGTAAAATGAATAATTGAATTTGATCTTTATGTAACTGAGCTGAGACTATAATTGTCAATTACTATACTCAACCCGAATTCATTTCAGATGGGGGCTAGATATAAATTCTATGAGAGTAGATAAAAATGGATAAATAAATGACATGAATACAACTTCTAAAAAGAGAAAGGAAAAAGGGATTTTTTTTTTGATGAGAAAGATACACAGGAACATAACAAATAAAGAGGACTTAACACAGCTTGACGTCCAAACATGGTAGTCTAGGACAACAGTCAAGGTTGGTCCAATTCCATCGATTATGGAAGGCGTATTTGACAATATAATCTGCTGAACCATTTGCCTCTCTATATATTAAGTTAACAGTCCAATCCCTGTGAGAAACCAGAAGGTGAGCGCAATGTTTGAAATGTTGAAAATTACTGTGCTCCACATAACAGCGATTGTCCAGCATATTACATAACTGAGAACAGTCGACTTCGAATATAACATAATCCATCCCGAGAATCAAAGCTTGCTCCATTGCTGCCAACAAGGCAGTACATTCAAGTGATAACGCACTAATTCCATTTTGCATAAAAAACCCTCTGATAAATAAAACAAAACCTTCGGCATCTCTTGCGACAATTCCACAACCACCCTCACCAGAAGACATGAATAAAGCTTGCTCCATTGCTGCCAACAAGGAAAAAGGGATTTGATCTTGAATTTCGTACACACCTCAATTAATGAGAATGTAAATTCCAAAGACATCCAATTTAATCAACATGAACAATTAAATTGAGATGCGTATTGGATATCCACCGTTCGATCTCACCTAACAAATCTGAACCGTAGAATTAGATATATAAACGTAACGATAGATAGGTTTTCACTTCTCGAAATCTAGGGTTCACTAGTGGAGGCCATTATCCCGCGTCCTCTCCTCCAGGTAAATCTGCACTTGAATTCGACAGGCTTCCTTCCTCTGTGCTCATTTTATCTCAACCGAGTCGCTGCTGGTACCATTTGATATCGATTTAGATGTTCCTTTTTTAGATCTGTTTTGGCTGTGAATGATTCATGCCTGTTCTGCGGTTAAAAGATTAGATTTTAGATGTTATCAAATTGGAACAAGTTCGATGTCTGTTGAATTCGGTTTCCCGGATTCAAAAAGTTTGCTGCAGATTGAATGTTAAGTTCAATGATAGCTCGTTTTTGGTTCTGTTGGAATTTTTTCAAGTGGCTGAATCTGATTATTTGATGTGTTATTCAGGAAATATGCCTAGGTATGATGACCGTCGGGACACTACTAGACTCTATGTGGGGCATCTGTCTTCGAGAACCAGATCTCGTGATTTGGAGAGCATCTTTAGTAGATATGGAAGGTAACCATTGTAAATTTAGTTTCGGTTGTGTTATGATTTAAATGGTGTTACTGCTATGTTGTATTTTGGTATTCATACTTAAGGAGAGGATACTGGGGTGTGTATGAATTTGGCCTACTAATTCTGAACTGGGTAAATATTAGATTTTTATATTAAAAGAATTCATGTTCCACGAGCCGTTGAGCACCTGTATGATATTGTTGAAGGTTTGTTGGCTAATGGCCAAAACAACATGGAGTCCTTTGGTGAGATGAGAAGTTCCCATGGTGGACTTGGTGGCTTGTCTTTCACAAATGTTTATTGCCTGTTTTTGTGGAAATGATCAGTCTCAGAGTGGTGTTTAGTTCTTCTGTGAGAGGCGAAGTAGCAACTTTTCCTAGTTTTTTCCTGATGGCCTTATTGTTTGTGGAACCCATTTACGCAGAGTGCGCGACGTGGATATGAAGCATGACTTCGCCTTTGTTGTACGTATTCTCTTACTCTTTAGGCTGATCCTAATTTGTTTATATGTATATTGTATAGTTTGTGAGGTAATAAGGTTATGATTCACTTTGCCTTCAAAAAAAGATTTCCCTATTTTTGTCTCTCAATAACAGGAGTTCAGTGATCACCGAGATGCTGATGATGCCAGATACCATTTGGATGGAAGGGATGTTGATGGCAGTCGTATAGTTGTTGAGTTTGCTAGAGGAGTAAGTTCACTTATTTAATCAATGGATGACTCGTATTAGTTTTTATGAATATGATTCATCTAGGTTGTGCTCCCTGATGAAGTTAATTAAAATTGACAGTTTGTATTAGTTTACAATGTTTGATTTTTACAGTTTCATTTGTTCATAATCTGACATGCTGGTTTTCAGACTCCACGAGGGCCTGGCGGTTCTCGCGAGTTTCTAGGAAAAGGACCTCCTCCTGGGTCAGGGCGCTGCTTCAATTGTGGACTTGATGGTCATTGGGCTCGCGACTGTAAAGCTGGGGACTGGAAAAACAAATGTTACCGTTGTGGGGAGCGAGGCCACATTGAAAGAAGCTGCAAAAATAGTCCCAAAGATGTTCGGTATGGTTTTTTCAATTACATATTCTAGGATACTTTTTTTTTCTATTTTATTTTTATACTAGCAACCAGGATATTTCTGTATGCTAAGGTTATTATCTAATTGTTCTATGCTTTACTTTTTTAATATGGATTCAGCCACTCCCGTTCTCCTTCACCTCGCCGTGGAAGAGATGATAGCCGAAGTCGTGGCCGTCGTCGCAGTTACAGGTTATTGCTTAGTATGATTATGTGTTCTATTTTTTGGGGTGTTAGCATAATCATCCATATATTGCTGTAATAACAAATTATCTTATTTCAGCCGCTCAAGAACTCCTCCAAAGAGAGAGAGGAGCCTGGAGCGTGAAGGAAGAAGATCGAGGAGCCCCCGTGACAGCCGCAGCCCTAAGCGTCTCAGAAGTTCACCCCCACCATCCAAAGGAAGAAAGCGCAGTCTTACTCCTGATGAAAGGAGCCCGCGCAGCAGTAGTAGGTCTCCTAGGGAGAGGGTGCGTGCTGATCGCTCCGACTACAGTGCTAGTCCAAGAGCTAAGAGCCTGAGTCCTAAGGATAGGAGCCCAATTGAAGAGAAAGAAGGAAGTCGCAGCCCTGCCAATCTGGATGACAGAAGCCGCAGCCGCAGTCCACCACCCCAGAGGGATGATAGGAGCCGCAGTCGTAGCCCTGTGGATGGAAATTACAACGGTTCTCCTGCTGGAAGTGAATCTCCCTAAGTTTACTTGTGTTGTATGTCTAAGTATCCTCCGGATTTTGTTGGGAATGGTAATACCAACATGTTAAGGATGAATTTTATAAGTTTTCACATCTTCGTGTTATGTTACTGTTAACTGTCCTTTATTACAATTGCTGGAACTTGACTTAATTATGTCTGTATTGTTTGGTATTTTTGTGGTACCTATTCCTCTTGCGAGTTTCATATGTGAATTAAATTCTCGTCTTGAGTTCAACAGGCCAGGTTACTTATGCATGGAACTCTGCGAGGTCAAAGTAGTTCAGATGTGCCAGTTGCCTTTAGAGTATGGTATCCACAGATTTTCTGTTTGGGTTAATTACAGATGACCACCCGCATAATATGCCATATTCCATGCCACCATCCTTATATTGTAATATTACATTCGACCACCTTTATAACTAAAAACTTTCCAAAGAACCACCTCAGTTAACGGCAGTTAACGAAGAGGGTGGTTAAATGGAAACAAATTTGATTATAAAGGTGGCGAAGTGGAAACATATTTATTATAGAGGTGGTTTATTGTAATAAAAATACTATTATTATATTAAAAAATTAATATATTTAACGGTAACAGTGACAGTACAGTGCGTGGGTGGTTGATTGGAAATTTTATACTTATAAGGGTGGTGGAATGTATTATTACAATATAGGGGTGGTTTGGTGGAATATAGCATATTATACGGGTGGTTATCCGTAATTAACCCTTTCTGTTTATATAAGTAAGAAATGTATCATGTGAATCTATATCTATTTTGACGGACTTATGAATTCATTGCATCAGTTAATTGCATTTTTTATAAATCTTTAATTTACTAATTCACGAATCATATACGGTTCTCTTTGAGTGATTTGTTAGGCGCTATTTTTTTTTTTGATTAACAGAGTACAAAGACTCAGAAGGTACATAAAAGAGGACTTAATTCCAAACGACCAGCGAATGGAGACCTCGAACACTGAAAGAAAAATAAGCTAAACGTAGAGTGAACGAGGTACTTCGCCTCAGTACCAAAAAAATTGTCGAACAAATTTGACAGAAGCATGAGAATTTGAGCACCAACCGACCGACCATTCTGAATTACAGGAGCTCCAAGACGTCAGTGAAAATTTGAGAAAATATCAGCAGGAATATTTTAAAAAATTTATCTGAGAACTACAGCCGTCCAGAATAGTCCAGTAGTTGAGAAACAGCACACGTGTAACAAAGGGGCTGAAGCAGACGTGGCATTAAAAGATAATCAATCGAACAGAGAGTGGGACACGCGTCCGCACTGAAAGAAACCACGCAAACAGTCCAGCGTAAAACATATGGCCAACAATAGAACACGTGGGCAGCAAAGGAAAGCCGCGTGGAACAGTACAACGGATGTTAGGCGCTATTTGAACGATGGACAATATTGTGATTTGTTAGAGCAACTCCAACGCATAATGTAAAATGAGCCAACATGTAAAAATAGCCCATGTGTCAAACAAATATACATAACCTTAACAAAAAGCGAGCTCCCGCAAACCCTAAATTAGCTAAAATTATACAGATTGTGTTTCTCAATCGTCAAATTTACCAATCTCTTCAGATTGTGTATATTCATATCGTCTATCAATTTCTACCCTAATTTCTCTGCTTCCGCAAATCTATATACACAAATCTACCCTAATTTCTACATCCGCAAATCTACATCCACAAATCTACATCGCCAAATCTATCCTAATTTCTCTGCTTCCGCAAATCTCCATCCGCCGCCGAGAATGGTGAAATTCCTCCGACCCGGCAAATTCGTAATCGTCCTCCAAGGCCGTTACGCCGGAAGGAAGGAGTGATCGTCCATTCCTTCGACAATGGCACACGTGACCGTCCCTACGGCCACTGCCTGGTCGTCAAAATTCATGCGATTGTAGTTTTTAAATTATAAAAATGACTGTTTATATTTTTACATAACTATTATGCATAACACCATTGGAGTGCTACCTCTTTTCATCATGTAAATTTTACATAAGTAATATAAAATTATATTTTACATACCAGTTACCTATTAGCATTAGAGTTGCTCTTTAGGCGCTATTTGAACTATGGACAATATTAGAGTGACTTTACTTCGTATTTATATTGTATGTTTTAGGGGGGAATTACCTTATTAACATAGGGGTCGAATAACTCCATTAATTATGACTAATTGCTATCTAACTAAATAAGTTTTTTCCCCAAAAAATGATGATTGACCCCACTAATTTCCAATGTGAAGATGATGTTTTTCTATCTTACAAATATTAATTTGTCTTCTTAAAATCTTGCCCTCCATAATAATTTATTTACTTTTATTTACAAATATACACAATTTTCCTTGAATATTTATACTTGCTATACTCTAAGTTAATAGTTGCACATTATCGATATCTATACTATTAATAAAGTGCAAGGATTTTTATTAACAGTTATTTTCTTGAAGTCACATTTTTTCAAAATGCCCTTCTTTATTTTAATATTTACTTATATGTAATTTGATGTTAAACACATGATATCATGTGCATTTATTACTAGTATGAGTTTATTTTATTTCAAGAGGGACATTAAGTTTTTGTAAGACGAAAATACTTAATCTTCACCGTTCGTTTGATTAATATAACGGTTGAGATTAAATTGATTTTTAATTAAATTAGTCAATTAGATTTGATAGTTATTTTGAGTTTAAATTTCATCCGTTAGATTACTAATAATCAATGGTTGAAATTATGTCTCACGAAAAGTTATGCGTCCTCCTTGATCTTTTGCCTATCTAATATAAATAAGTTTCTAAAGGAAAAGGTTCAAGGAGGCAAACATATTCATGTAAAATAAAAAGAAATTATCTTAACCATTAATTTATATTAATTCAACTGTTAATATTAATAATCATCACTCTCCAACCACATCAATTTTTTTACGAATTCATTTTACTAGTATTTAGATGCACATTGTGCAAATATAAAATTTGGATGCATTAAATGTAACTTAAAATATGTAAAAAGTTGAATTAAAAATTAACTAATAGACGAAGGACTAAATTGAAAATTGAGGAGTGGTAACCGTCAAACACCACTCCCCAATTCTTAATAGGAAGATTATTAATTAAAAATTAATTTAATCTCAACTAATGCATTAATTTAATTCGGCCCTTGAAATTAAGTTACTCAACCACACTAAAATTATTTGTTTCTATGAATAAACAAATAGATAAAAAGAAAGAAAAAAAGCAGAAGAAAAGTTCTACAGCGCTTTTTGGTAAGCGTAGACTGCTGACCAACCAAGCCGGCTGCCAACTCCATCCACGATTTTTATTGCTAGTTGGTTTGGCATCCTATATTGTCAATGTCAACTACCCTACCCTTGTTCCCAATTTATCGATTCCTTCCTAATTGAGAGATTCGCATTTGTTTTTACGATACCCATCTTTTCGATTAGTGTCTGCGTGTGTTCGCCGCCGTCCGTCTTGTGTCCAAGGTCAGATCTTTGGTTATTAATTATTTAATTAGTGTAAAGTTTTATGCTTTGTGTTCATCAAGCTGTTTAATGATGTGGGTCGGTGGGAATTGGGATTAGGTTTTGATCAGAGTACTATTAGTATTAGATGATGGATTGATACGATGAACTCGGATTGAATTAGGTTTTGAGGTGTAGTGTTGTTGTTGTTTAGAGCTTTGATATTGCTGATCTTCTTTGGCTCTTATATTGAATTGCATTCAGCCTTTGTTATCTAGATTTTATTTTGACAAATTTCTGACTGTCACGCCGTGTTGATCATTATTTGAGAGTTCATCATCGAGTTAGTCTCTACTGGTGTGATCTATACTTGTAAAGTTTATGCAATTGATGTTGGTCGTTGAACTTCTTCCTTGACAGTTACAAATGTCTGGCTTCTCAAACGCCTTGTTTGGTTTTTAACTAAAAATTGTTATAAATCTGCCGAGGTATCCTGTTGGTTTTTATGTCATAAAAAATTCCATCCCTCTTGAACTGTGAAAGGAAATGCCAAGCGTTTGTTATGGTTGCCTCTCTTTGCTAAAGTGATTACTTTACAAAATACAGTTGGCGCGGTAATAAAGATATCAAGTAATAGTCCACCATGAGCTACTTTTCATTTGCACACATACCTGTTATCAAGCTAACATTAGCTTTATCTTGATTCAGGTGCGTGTAAATGGCTTTCTTCAGGTGCCCTAGTGAAGACTTGATAGTTTCTGACAGTGGTATCCTCAGATGCCCATTTTTGAGGAACATCAATGAGCCAACTCATTTATCATTAACTTCTGCTGTTACTTTTGAAGCACTGGTAAGGTCTACCATTGCATGAATTATGTTCCGTATTCGATTTCTTTAGTCATTGTTTAAACTCTTCTTATAAGCATGGAGCCAGAGGGCCAATCTCATGTTTACACTCCTAAGCTTTGACTGACATATCAGTCATCACGGTGTGTTTAGCATTTTCTCAATGTTAATTGTTTTGGGTGTTCTCAGGAGCGTGGAGCCAGAGGGCCAATCTTCGAAGATGGGCCAAACTTTGACATGGCATTCAGGCTTTTCCATGGACAGGATGGCATAGTCCCCTTGTCAGACAGATCTTTTGTATCTTCTGAGAATATAGAGCGTCGCCCTAAACCTCAGCAGTTCAATCCTTTGGCTGCAAAGGCTGCCACTATCAGCCTCTCAGGCTTTGGAGGACCTTTTAGTTTTGATGCACTCTATGGGATGTTTAAGAATCAGAACAAGAAACCAAATTCAGCCAAAAAGAAGCAATCCTCCCAGGTAACTCGATATGTGCCCATTCTTAGTTTACCATGTTGAGATATAAGTTAGCATCTAGTTGATAGAATTATGTCGGGAAGGGAATGCAGATCTTGTTACATCTCACATATGGATTGTCCGGCAGATTTAAGACTGATTGATGATCAAGTTGGTTTTTGTTTCAGGGTGGTGACTCGAAGCATGAAGCCCTAAGCAATGAGTGGCTTGAAACTGGAAAATGCCCGATTGCCAAGTCATATCAAGCAGTAAGTAAAGTCCTCCCTCTCGTCGCTAAGGTACTTCAGCCACCTGCTGGCATGAAGTTTCGATGTCCACCAGCAATAGTTGCTGCTCGAGCAGCGCTAGCAAAAACAGCACTAGTGAAAACCATTCGCCCTCAAACCCTTCCAACTAAAGTCCTAATGATCGGAGCTTTAGGCATGGCAGTGAACGTACCCTTAGGAATATGGCGAGAGCACACAGAAAAGTTTTCCCCTTCCTGGTTTGCTGCAGTTCACGCTGCCGTCCCATTCATTGCTATGCTCAGAAAATCCGTGTTGATGCCCAAAACAGCCATGGCATTTACAATTGCAGCTTCAATACTGGGGCAAGTGATCGGCTCAAGGGCTGAAAGATACCGTCTCAAAGCCGCATCAACCAAAAGCCTCTCTATATCTGCCGCTCCTGCCTCTAATGTGAATCCTGCCTCTTCAGTTAAGAATATAAATCCAGTAAAAATGGAGCCTGTCAACAGCGGCAGCAACAGCACTGCCCACTGTGGTGATTCCATGGATTGGGAATATGGCATGCTTAAAATAGCAAACTCCTCCACTCCGACAGACGCTTGCTGTTAATGTCAGTACGTCATTCTGCAGATTGTGCTCCCTCATTTACCTACTAAAATATATAAATGTCCGCAACTGCGATAGAGCTTATATATGCAAGGATGCACCATTCTTGCTTTTGTATTGTGTTTCTTTGTGTGACCAGCCATTTTTTTTTTGTTTTTTTTTGTGTGTGACCAGCCATTAAACACTTGATTGAGTTAAATAAAAATATGAAGTATTCGTATAATCTTCATTCGGTCTTCCTTGTATACAGAAATCTCCTCCTTGTTATACATAGTGAATCATAGCCGTGCATTTGAGCCCTCAAAATGTCATGATGGGAAGTACATGGCTTGTTGAATGATGATAGCGTAGGGTTAGTACGCTAACGAGGTTGAAGTCGAAGGGAGGAGCAGAGAGCTAGAGAGAGAGATGAGAGACAGAGTAACTGATTTTTCTTATTAATCATTGAAGCAACAGTACATTTTTATAGCTGCAGAATCACACGCTATCTGCCTCTCATTCAGTTACGCCTCGGGATTCCCTCGTGACACGTCACCTTTCCCGCTCTACTTCATGATAAATTCCCGCTTTCCGAACCTGCTGGAAGGAACTCGCACCCTCTTGCCACGTCGGACGCCAGCTGGCACTTCTTGTGTATCAATACTCCCCTCCCGCGGAAAAGCCGCGACCTCGTGGCTAAA
Source organism: Sedum album (assembly GCA_006409495.1). Taxonomy (NCBI): domain Eukaryota; kingdom Viridiplantae; phylum Streptophyta; class Magnoliopsida; order Saxifragales; family Crassulaceae; genus Sedum; species Sedum album. The sequence continues at coordinate 78,943 of QZGG01000503.1, forward strand.
TGATGGAAAGTCTGCATGGAACAAAGAAGCATCTTCCCATGTGGCCTCTGCTGCAGACTGACCCTCCCAATGAACAAGTACTTGAGGGATGGTTTGATCACCCCTGATCACCATTCTCTTGCGGATGATAGCTATTGGTTGCAGTAAAGGATGAGCATCACTGAATTCAGCCGGCCAATCAATATGGGCAAAGGGAGGTGATGAGGTGCAACGCTTGAGAATAGAGACATGGAACACATTGTGAATATGACTGTTCGGCGGAAGTTCCAAGCGATACGCCACCTTACCGATGCGCTCCATTACTCGAAATGGACCATAATATCTCTTTGCAAGTTTAGGGGACGAACGGCCCTTTACTGAGTGTTGGCGATATGGCTGCAATTTGACCAAAACCCAGTCTCCGCATTCGAATGTCACGTCAACTCGATGCTTATTAGCCTGCTGAGTCATACGGAGTTGAGCGCGCTGTAAGTTGTCCCTTAACTTTGTGATCAGCTGTGATCGCATGGCAAGAAGATCATCCACTGCTGCTACTGCCGTGGCCCCGGGTTCATAATCCAGCAAGCGAGGCGGAGCACGGCCATAGACAGCCTCGAAAGGAGATGTACCCAGGCCAGAGTGTGTTGCTGTGTTGTAATGGAACTCCGCCCAAGCTAGCCAGTCTACCCAAGAGCTTTGACACTCGGCCACATAGCATCTGAGATAATCTTCCAAAATTCGATTCAACACTTCCGTTTGGCCGTCCGACTGCGGGTGGTAGGCGCTGCTGTGGGCGAGCAAGGTACCTTGCTGCTTGAACAGTTCCTGCCAAAATGAGCTCATGAAGATGGGGTCGCGGTCTGAAACAATGCTGCCCGGTACTCCATGCAAACGACATATCTCATGAGTAAAAGCATGGGCCACGGACTCAGCTGAGAAGCCACTTGCTAGAGGACAGAAATGACTGTACTTTGATAACCGATCTACGACTACCATGATCACTGACTTGCCTCTGGATTTGGGAAGATTAGTGATGAAATCCATTGACAAATCATGCCAAATTTGGTGTGGTATTGGTAGAGGGTTGAGCAGTCCCGGAGATGCAGTGTTGAGAGTTTTCACTTGTTGGCAGATCAAGCACTTGCGAACATAGTCCGTAATGTCCCTGCGCATGCCCGGCCAAAAGAAGCAAGAGGAAATGCGAGCTAGTGTGCGAGTGATACCTGCATGGCCTCCCACTGGTGAGTCATGAAATTCTTGGAGCAAAAGGTCTTTGATGGTAGCATCATTTGGAACGTATAACTTGTTTTTGAAGAGCACAAGGCCATCCCGAACAGAGTAGTCTGCATGAGTGTCTGGTGACTCCAATATATCATGTAACAGTTTCTTTGCGTCATCTTGGTCTAGAAACAACCTGCGAAGACTACGAAGAAGTCCGAAAATAGGCCGCGAGAGTCCATGCAGCGTCAAACAGGTTCCCTCATGGACTCTAGAGAGAGCATCTGCTGGTGTATTTTCCTTGCCCGGTCGATAAAGAACCTCAAAGTCATACCCCATGATCTTACATAACCACCTTTGCTGATCAGGGGTGTTAATAGTTTGGGTGAGTATCTCCCGCAATGGCTGATGGTCTGTTATGATCAGAAACCTTGAGCCAAGCAGGTATTGCCGCCAACGTTGTATGGACATTACAATGGCAGCTAGCTCTCTGTTGTACGCAGAACTGCGCTGCAACGTTGGTGAAAAAAGCTTGCTGTAGAACGCAACAGGTTGTTTATCCTGAGACAAGACAGCCCCTAAACCGAGCCCTGAAGCGTCCGTTTCAACCACAAACTGTTTCTCAAAATCAGGCAAGCGCAAAGTTGGGGTTGATGTGAGAGCAACCTTTAAATCATCGAAAGCAATTGCAGCTGTAGGGGACCAAAGGAAGGCATCTTTTCGGAGTAACTCAGTAAGTGGTGCTGCACGTTGGGCAAAATTGCGGACAAATCGTCTGTAATAGCCTGCTAATCCCAAAAATCCGCGCAGTTGTTTCACAGTTGTGGGGTTTGGCCAGAGACTGATAGCAGTGATCTTGGAAGGGTCCACTTCCATCCCTCCACCACTGATGATATGTCCCAAGTACTGGATTCGCGCCTGTCCCAGTGCACATTTACTTCCTTTGGCTACTAATGCATTAGCACTTAACGCATCAAAAACCTTACGAAGGTGAGTCATGTGTAAGGCCCAAGAGCTACTATATATAAGGATGTCATCCATGAACACCAAAACAAATTTCCTCAACATCGGTCGCAGTATATCATTCATCGCTGCTTGAAACGTTGCCGGTGCATTCGTAAGACCGAAAGGCATCACCACAAATTCGTAATGACCGTCATGAGTTCTAAATGCCGTCTTGTTGATATCGTCCGAATGCATTCGGATCTGGTGATAGCCGGAGCGTAAGTCGAGCTTCGAAAACCAACATGAGCCACCCAACTCATCAAATAACTCATCGACCGTGGGCATCGGAAACCGGTCACGCACTGTCACTGCATTCAGGGCGCGATAATCCACGCAAAAACGCCACGTACCATCTTTTTTTCTCACAAGCAGCGCTGGAGAGGAAAACGGACTAGTGCTCGCACGGATGGTTCCCTCAGCCAGCATATCTCCTACCAAACGTTCAATCTCCTGTTTCTGAAACCTTGGGTACCGATACGGCTTCACACTGACTGGGGATGTGCCCTCAAGTAAGGAATGTGGTGATCCCATGGTCGCGACGGAGGTAGGCCATTAGGGATAGCAAACAGATGTTTACATTCGTCCATAAGCTGACCTAACTCCATCCTCTGGGCAGCAGACAACTCCTCGGAAATAAGTGGCAGAGAATTACTCACTGAGTCAATGCAGCCTTCAGCTGACCAGAGAGATAGCTGAAAGAAGGACGCGACCGACTGGGTTGACGTAGCTCGCTTCAACTGTCCTAGAGAGAGTTGTGCCGCTGTGGTGTTTGCTGCCACACCAGTTAAACGCAGACGCGAACCTTGGTGCATGAAGCTCATCCATAGTTGGTTGTAGTCAAACGTCGTTTCACCCAAGCTAGCTAGCCAATGAGCCCCCAAGACGGCATCTGCACCATAAATAGGAAGCACATGAAAATCCACCTTAAACTCAGTGCCATCCAACACTAGCGGAACTGCGCGACACAAGCCCTCACAACGGAGTTGATCCCCATTACCGACGATCACGTTCAGGTGACGTGATGGTTCAATAGCCAAGCCCACAAACTTAGCCACCCTTGCCTGCAAGAAGTTGTGGGTGGATCCACTGTCAACCAAAACAGTTACTGGACATTTGTCAATCATTCCGGTCAAGCGCAGCGTGCTGGGAATGCTGCTTCCTTGTAAAGCATTGAAAGAAATGCTGGGCACCTCACCACTATCATCACCACCATCGACTACCACCTTTCCATCAATCTCCACAACCTCATCGTCACTAACCTCCTCCACTAGATAACATTGAAACATAGGTTTGCACTTATGCCCAGGAGTAAAGAGCTCATCACAGTTGAAACATAATCCTCGGGCTCGACGTGCTGCCATTTCAGATGAAGTTAGTTTTCTAATGGGAAGACGCGATGGAATAGTACCTGACGGAGAAGACGGCGGTCCTGCTCCACTGCCCATCGGCGTAACGGGTGGCTTGACCGCTCCCCGCCAAACCGGAGGTCGGTTAGATAGCAATTTGTGCTCCACCACGCGAGCCATCCCCATTGCTTTGGGTAATGTTTCCGGACAGAAAAGCACGATTTCTCGGTGGATATCTTCCTTAAGGCCCGCCATAAAACGATGCAGCAAGTTGGACGCAGTCAAGCCTGGTGTGGCTGTTGAGAGAGTCTCAAACTCCGAGATATAATCTGACACAGAATGTGTCTGCTGAAGTTTATTCAAAGACACTTCAGCATTCCAATACACTGAGGGCCCAAACTTTGCCATTAGTAACTCAGTGAAAGCCAACCATGTGCTGAGTTGTTTGGTTGAATGCACCCATCGCAACCATTTCAGAGCTGGTCCTGTCATTGCAAAAGTTGCTATCATCACACGCTGTTCAGGAGGCACCACATGATGGTCGAAGTAACGATTCATTTGGAACACCCATCCTTCCGGATCCTCTCCATTGAATGAAGGAGCATCAATTCTGGGGAGGCGCATAGATGAAGCAGCAGCCATGTCATGATGTTCATAACGCAGTGGGGGACTGTCAAGGTGTTGGCGACGTGATCGTCCTGGTTTGTAACACCAGAGAGGCCTGGTGGTGTTGGCAGGAGAGGAGACGATGGTGCCGATCCCATGACTCGTTTATCTGGGCGACCGCCGGAGTAAGACATCTCCTGCACTTTGTCATGCAAAGTCTCATACAGTTGGAGGACACGATCAACTTTGGCTGAGTTCTGGGCTGTGGCCTCCAGTTGTTGCTTCATCATAGATTCCAAGGACTGTGTGATAGATTCCAGGGCCTGGGTCCTCACGCTGATATCCGTGAATCCTGAAGTCAGAGCTGCAATGGACTCGGTGTTTGAGCTACGAGTTTCAGGCATGATGAAAGCACCAATGATAGCGTAGGGTTAGTACGCTAACGAGGTTGAAGTCGAAGGGAGGAGCAGAGAGCTAGAGAGAGAGATGAGAGACAGAGTAACTGATTCTTCTTATTAATCATTGAAGCAACAGTACATTTTTATAGCTGCAGAATCACACGCTATCTGCCTCTCATTCAGTTACGCCTCGGGATTCCCTCGTGACACGTCACCTTTCCCGCTCTACTTCATGATAAATTCCCGCTTTCCGAACCTGCTGGAAGGAACTCGCACCCTCTTGCCACGTCGGACGCCAGCTGGCACTTCTTGTGTATCAAATGACGTGCATAAGTGATGTGGTGCACAAGGTGTAAATGCTGCTGTGGGCATAAGACCAAGTTTTATCTCTTGTGAAAGTGCAGAGGGCTGTCTGCAAGACTAAGCCAGTGTTGCTGAGGTGCAATCTCTTCACCTCAAGTTTCACGGACTGCACAAATTAATTTGTACTTTTTTCTAAATGGACAAATGCATATTGAGATTTGCAAATAGTATGATAAAAGTGAAAACAGTTCAAACATAATTGCACATGTGGATTGAGATTGCAAAGAAATGAGATTAGTTCAGTTGATAAGAATCGGAAGTATAAGTGTTTCATTCCTAGTGAAGTGAGAACTCGTATTTTGCGATGTATAGTAGAGAGAAATTATAATGTCCATTTCTAACAATTTTAAAAAAATGAGTATTAATGTACGCGATTCAGGTCAAGAGAAACATTATGTTTTTCTGAGATGATACAACTTAATCTAAATCATTATTTGATTAATATGATGGTTGAGATTAAATTTATTTGTAGTTAAATTGGACGATTGGATTTACAAAAAACACGGGACAGTTTGATTTTATAGTTATTTTGAAAGTAAATCCATCTGTTGTATTATTACTAATCAATGTTAATATATTTCTCATTATCTCACCTAAAGATATGCGTCATTATTTATCCTTTCCCTTAATATACTTTTTTCTTCTTCTAATTTTGCTCGGTAGAGATAGATTTATTTTGATAAAAAATGTTGAAGAAGTGATCACTTCAATCGTTGATTTTTATTAATTCAAAAATTAATATTGATAGCTGAAACTCTACAAACGCCTTGTGCTTTTTGCTAATTCATTTTAGTTTTAATCAAAAATCAGTTTAATTACAACTATTAGATTAATTAGGTAAAAAATTGAGACTCACTAAAATTATTTGTTTCTCGAACTATACCCGTATAATATTCTAATTTAGTTTCAATTATTCATCGCGCAAGGGTTTAGCGTTCCGATTTGAATGCGTAGAGAGCCGTCACTGCAAAAATGGCCAACCAAATTCAAACTACGGAGATCGTAGCCTCCTCGATCCTTAGCACCTTCGGTTCTCCATGGCCAGAGCTCAACGACGGCCTCACTTACCGCGACGTAGTCCCCTCATCCGCTTCAGGTTCGCTTCCAGTCCATTGTCCGCAATAGCCGCTTGGTTAAATATAATAATATAAGTAAATATGATAATAGCCATTTTCCTTATGATTAGGCACGACATTGATTGATTACTACTCCGCAAAGCACAAGAATTCCGCTTCTGTTGAAGGGTATGTGGGATGCTGCATATTTTCCTTGCTTAAAATTATGTCGTTTAGTCTCTGAATAAAGTTTTGTTTTTGTATGATTAGAGCAGTTGGTTGCAGCGGATTCGGAATGGACAGGTATGTATTATATTAGTTTGTTGATTTATAATGGCCTGAGAAAACGAGAATGAAGGTGGTATTGAAAGGGCCTTTGTTGTAGATTTATATTGATGGAATGGTGGTTAAGAGTCCGATTGCTGTCATAAGGTATGATGTGTGTTGAAATTGCAATTATTTTTGTCGTATTTGTGAGCAACGAATAGGGGGTTATTCTGATGCCAATCTGTTTTTTATTGGCTATTGCTTCAGGGATAAATCCGAGTTAGTTTACCACCGGCTTCCTTGGAAGGAACCTGATGCACCACACCTGCTTCAGGTTTTATACGAGGATGACGATATGGTACCTTTTCAATACGCCCACCTTATATCATGAAGAAAATTATGTTTGTTATTGTTATCTGTTTATTTCAGTGGTGCGTAGTGTATTGATAAGTTTATTTCATCATTGCATGTATGGTGCTCGCGTTTTCAATACCAAAGGCAGTCGTACATCTCTGTGTTTTGGTTGTAAACGATTTTTGATTTGTTGATATTGTTTATCATTCAGATTGCTCTGAACAAACCATCTGGTTTGCAAGTTTTACCCGGAGGACTATTTCAGCAACGCACCGTTTTGACTCAAGTACAATGGAGAGAAACAAAAAATCCAAATTGTTCACCGGCCCATCAAGAGGCACATCCTGTGCCTGTCCACCGACTAGGACGGGGCACATCCGGTGAGCTTACTAGAATGCTCTCTGAGTTTCATCTAGAAAAACACTTGTCCTAACCAGAATATACATGTGCAGGCGTCTTACTTTGTGCCAAAACAAAGTTGGCCAAAGTTCATCTCGCAGCTTATTTTGCTGATGGCACTGCAATTGTGAAAAGTAACAAGTAAGCAAAAATACCAATAATATACCCCTTTGGAGTTCTTGAGAACGGTGACATTTGCTGTGTATTATGCAATGACAAGGCTTCATCATATAAAGATGTCATAAGATTCAGCGAACCAAATTAATTATATTATTTGTATTTCTGACAAGATTTGTGAACAATGGCCCTGTTAACTCATGTAATCCCTATGGGTTCTCTCACAAATAATGTTGAAGTCTGAGGATGTATCACTCACAAATAATATTAACTCATGAGCATCATATTGATCAACCAGTGGTTCACTTTGTTTACTGAACTTATGACTGCATGATCGTGATAGTGTATTGAGACTTTCATATGGTGGTTTGCATATAACTCAGTTCCAATGTTCACTTTTGTAGATCTGTTTGCTCAAAGAGACAAATTTTGAAAAAATATCGTGCACTTGTGACTGGAATAGTTGAAGAGGATGAGGTATTCACAGGTGAAGCTGCATCATATTTTGCAAAACTGTGCAGTCGAGTAAGTTGTGACATTGAATACTCATTACTTAAACAATTTAGGTTGTAATCAAGCAGCCTATAGGAATGATGAAATACCCTGGAGTTGCCAAAGGGCTTTATGTTGCTTCCCCTTCAGGTTAGTTTTTCAACTCTATGTAGTCCGCTGAAATTGGTCAATGATGGCTCCCGGCCAATGAACAGTTATGTTCTATGTATGTAAAACTAGTCTTTATACGTGTGTATTTGTGTCCGTACTAGGAAAGCCATCTTTGAGCATAGTAAATGTTCTAGAAAGAGACACTGAAAAACAACAAACGATGGTTGAGGTAATCTTTTGAAACTACCCAGATTTATACGTGTCAATTGTATACCTTGACTTCTCATTTTTGTACTCACTTAAAGAGATAATCAGACACTACATGAACAGAAACTTCTAAATTGTTTCTGTAGACGGGTTATTCTCAAAAGTCCTCATATCTTCAAGTATTGAATGATTCACTATTACCAGATGACTTGATAAAAATGCAGGTGGAGATTCAGTCTGGACGACCTCATCAAATCCGTATTCATTTAGCTTTTATTGGGCATCCACTTTTAGGTAAACTGGTGTCAGACATTGAGCTTTGCATGCCCTGATTATAATTTTTAACTAAATTTTCTCAGTTTGTAAATTGAACTGTTAAAATTTCAGAATCATTTTAATGCTTTAATCATTCCAGTAATGCATCAAGCCATCAACACATTTTTATTGAACCAATTACAGGCGACCCCCTTTATGATTCTGGTGGCATGCCCAAATGCTTTGATACTGAAGTGGTCAATGGAAACCTTGCGCAAGATGGGTATATGGCCCTGATGAGCTTTTTATATTTAAGTTTCTATATTAATGACCTACTAAAATTTGATTTTCAAGCTTAATGTATACTGTTTTTTTGTAATGCAGTGGCTATCAACGACCAACAAATCCTGTCCCTGGGGATTGTGGTTATCATTTGCATGCTCATCAGGTTTCACTGGCACATCCGATCACAGACGTGGTAGGTAAACCCAGTCATAGGATATTTACTTAGAATTACTGGTTTACATTGATGAAATTTGTAATATGATTAAGAAAACTTCATGACATGTTTCTTTTGGATTTAGAAAGTGTCCTAAAATGGAACATCGTGATCAGATCAATTGCAGTACAGGTTTACATCAATGAACTTCATGATATGATTAAAAAACTTCATGACATGTTCCTTGAGTAACTTTTAATAGGCGTGATTTTTGTGATTAGCATCTCCATCACTCTAATGTGTTGGATATAACCGGGAGTTATGACTCTGACCCATTTTCTGTGCCATGTGTATGCAGCTTATTAAAATAGTTGCTCCACTCCCTTCCATTCTTCAACTTAAAGGAACCAATGTCAATGTGCTTGATGAACTGAAAAGTGCAGAGTCGACTGGTTAGAGATGTCGACTTATTTGAGCTGGCTGACTACAAAATTCATATTTTCATGGAAGATTTCAATTTTGCCTAACATTATAGAACTGACTGTACAGCTGTGGTATCTCTGGTTAGTTAAGTGCAAATTTTATAGCACCATCCAAACAATGTGTTGTAACTATTTCAGGCGCTCATAGTATATCTTGAGTGAGATCAACAGATGCTTGTAAATTTTTTAAACAACCTTAAATTAAGCTCCTCCACATGTCATATTTTCGTAAGAACTTTTGAAGCTAAATTTATATGCACTAGAGTATATTACTTTAGCTACCATTGGCCTCTCATTACTCAAAACATTTTGAGGCATACAATACTCTTGAGCGATCATATCATTCTTCTGTTAGATATGAATGGATCCAAAAGCATTCTGAAAACTTTTCTTCCATGGAAATCACACCAAGTGATGCAAAAAGAAACAGCACTTGAATAAAGGGAATATGCAACAATCCTAGAGATGAGAAGATAAGGAATGAAAAAAGCATTTTGTTTTGAATTTTGTATTCAATCTGCTCCACCCACAAACACATACCTGATTAAGTTCCCTTTGTTTTGTGGATGCTACTTTAAAACTGAGTTAAGGAATGAACAAGTAGAAATTGATGCCACATTATTTTTATGCCTTCATCACCAAAAGCAGAATACTAAAACAACCTTTGATGTCCTTGTTTTCTTATATTCTTTTACAGAGTTGCTGCAAGCCATTATTGATCGATGTTTTTTGGATTTTGTTCAAGTTAGTAGAAAACTTCATCAATGCCAAATAATTAAGGTTTTCATATATGATAGCTTCAACCCATTTCCAAGGGTTGTTTAACTGGTTAAGAAATCCAAAAGCAAAACACACATCTTAAATTGCTGAATCTTAAGCTAAATAAATTAAAGAGCAAAAGTAAAAGCTGAATCAAAAGATCAATAAAGCAAAGTTATCAATTATACAACATAACACTGAATAGCAATGTCACATATATACCTCCTCACGCGCTCAGACACACTCGCAAACTTAGACATTTCTTCAGAACACAAGATCCTAAAACATGTACAGGTACAGCAACACGCTGATCGGCATAACAAACTTCATCACTCTTCTAGCCTCGATTCCCATAATCGGGGCAGGGCTATGGATGGCAAGGAACACTACAACATGTGAAAGTTTCCTCCAAACACCACTTCTCATCATTGGTTTTGGAGTTCTAGTAATATCTCTTGCAGGTTTCATAGGTGCATGTTTTCATGTGAAATGGGCACTTTGGTTGTATTTGATCATCATGTTGTTTCTGATTGGTGCTTTGATGATATTCACTGTGTTTGGTCTTATTGTTACTAACAAGGGAGGTGGTGTTGAAGTGTCTGGAAGGCTTTATAAGGAATATAAACTTGAAAACTACTCTCCATGGTTGACGGAGAGGATTAAGAACCCAACGTACTGGTTGACGATCAAGAGCTGCATTGTTGGTTCTAAGACATGTGCTAAGATCCAGTTTTGGACTCCATATGATTATCAAGAAAGAAACATGTCTCCCATTCAGGTTCTTTTGACACACATCAGTTTTTGTATGAAAAATGCCATTTTGATAGAAATATCTGAACTAATATTTGTATGTTATATTTGGTGCAGTCTGGATGTTGCAAGCCACCAACAGCGTGTAACTACGATCCAGCGACAGCGGTACCTCAGGATCCAGATTGCTACAAATGGAACAACGCGCAAAACATCTTATGCTACGATTGCGATTCATGCAAGGCTGGAGTACTTGAAAACATTAAAATTGACTGGCACAAACTCTCAGTCCTCAACATCTTCATGTTAGTGTTACTCATTGGAATATACACAGTAGGCTGTTGCGCGTTTAGAAATACTAGAAGGTCTGAATCAAACTTCCCTTTTGGGCAAAACCGGATGACCAAAGCTCGACCCCGTTGGGATTTCTACTGGTAAATGCTAGTTGCTAATTTTTAGTGTACATATGTGTAGATTGAATGTTCTAAATTTTGGAGTCTGGCATGTATGATGGGTTAACTTGGTTTCTAAGAGGATGTGGTGGACAGGAAGAATCAATTATTCACTTGCTTAATTCCAAATCCTCTTCACAATATCTCTGCATATGCATATGAACCACTCACATTTTACACACTAGTTGAAAGCATAGAGTCACATGAACTGCTTATTTGCGCAAAATCTTCAACTTATATATTTTTTTGATTCAAGGTGAGAATCTTCAACTTATATTGTTAGTTCCATAGAAATATGACATGTTTTTTTCAAAGTTGATATTCAAAGTAGTTAGATCAAAGATACGATAGTACGTAAGTATAGCTGCAAAACTAGAAGAAGGGAGATGCAACAGAAAATGTTACAATAAGAACTGAATGCGCGACAGAGCAGTCAACGAATATCTTGAAGCTTTGGAGAAGATATGGCTTGAATATGCCTCCAACTATCTTTTAGAAACGTCATATCTAAGTTTGGTAAGCGTATAATGATTAAAAAATATATATTCAAATATCTTTTAGAAACGTCATATCTAAGTTTGGTAAACGTCATATGGCTTGAATATTTGCCAATAGAGTGGTGCTCTGTTGGTTGAGGGACCTGACAAAGGAACCTCAGGGCCAGGGTTCGAATTCTGGCCTCACCACTTTTCCTCAGATTTTTTCTGGGGCTTCATTCCTCTCGCCTCGTGTGAGGAGGTCTTTCTTTCCTCCCGCACGAGCGAGGAGGTTGTGTGTTTTGTGCAGGAGGCTTTCTTCCTTGCTTGCCTTTGGACGTGGGGCTTGTTCGCGTCAATATTCATGAAGTGGTCGTGTAAGCAGAGCGGAGAGACATGCGCGCTTAATTGGCTAAACATGCTTGTCAATGATTGGGTGAAGGTGTCCGTTGTGACCTGTGCTACTAGTGATTAGAATAGGATTCTCATGCATGAGATCTTAGACGAAATGTACCCATTGTAACCGCTATCAAAAAAAATTAATTTGAATATTTATTGATATATTTTAGGAGACTGTGGTGCTATAAAAGAGTGGAATGGGTTGGAAAAATCAGAGCATACACTTAATTAAATCTCTTGCTTGATAGCAATATCCAAGAGACTACAAGTTACATGCCACAGTACATCATCAGAATAGATCGGAGCTCAAGTTAACACTCAGACAAAAGAACCGTAGAACCTGCTGAAAGTTGACGTTTCACAAAACTAGGCATAGACATAGATTTCTCCTAGCCATCCGAGAGGAGGCTAGTTGACATTGCGTATTTTTTGCTCCTCAAAGTCAGTGACTAAGAGATTCCAAATGCAAATTAAAAACAATTTATAAACCGAAGTATTCGGATCGTCCAAGGAGCAAACTTAAACTTGTGCACTATATAAGAGTTAGCTTTTATCTAACTAACTCAGTATCAATATATTTTTGTTTTGTTTTGTAAAGGATAGAAAATATGAGTAGTCAAAATAGTTACAATCCAATAGAAAAAATTTCAAAGTCCAATTTTTCTTGTCTAATGCATCAAAAAAATGATAATAAGAGTAATGTAATGAATAGTCTAATGATTCAGAGTTGACTATTAAATCACTACTCAAAACAAGAGTTCACCAAGTTTGAGTATTGATTTCAATGATTCAAGTCTCACTCGTCCGGTTTGTTGACTTGCTCGATACAACCACATTAATCACGAACTTCCGTTATGGTGATTAATGTGAAAGCTCGGATAAAGCAATAGCCTACTCTTCTAATCTCTAATTCTAATTCCGTAGTCACTAAACAATTAGATAGTCTTACTCAATGAACTCTAAATTCCTATATTCGTATATAAAACATAGAGCATCTTATATTCATACAAGCATTTTATCAAACACTTAGCATTCATTTTTATCAGAGTATGAGTAAGAATACGAATCATCTAACAATTCATTCATCTCTCATCTAAACTGGCATCATGAGTTTCGAATATATCAAACAAGGTTCATTAGACCTTGAAATAAGGTACTACTCACAATACATCGTAAAAGAATCCATAGATGAAATATTAAAAGTACGATAACAATTAATCCAAGTTAAATCTATGAAATTAAAGTCTAATACACCTTTGAATCCTTCAAGAGCATGTAGGTTGTCTCTTTCTCTTTGATTTTATCTCCTCTTTCTTCGTACAATCCACCTCCCTTTCTAAAATTCTGAAAATGTATTTATATAGTGTAGGTCAAAAAGGATTGTGTGCCTTGGGTAGCATTGGAGGGACTAGACCTCATTGACAAGCAATGATGCCTCGGGTGCCTCGGTTTAGTACCATAGCTTCAGGGGCCGAGACCAAATGGGTGCCTCGGGAGGGTGTGTGAAATGAGGAGACTCGAGGTGACTGATTTTTCATCTTAGAACGCACATTTGACCCATCAAACCTTGGAATTTGACTTCAATGTAAACTAGAGAGTTGTAGAACATTTGAATCAGATTTTCAGTGATGTATGACTCGTTTTATTCAGACGTCGTACGCATTTTGTAAAAGCTGAAGAAGGCATACAGATCTTGCTGCCCGGTTCATATTTTGTTAATTTCTTCACTCTTTTGAACCATTTTCTTTCCAAAATGCATCAAAGCACATGTCTCGGTAAATCAAGTCTTCATCACAAATAAATAATTAAATAAAAATAATAAATCGAGCAAGAGACAAAATTTATAAGATGTAGATCAAATAACTGATCGAATTATCAACCGATCAAAATATTTAGCACCTAAATCCAAAAGTTCAAGTCAACGGACACAAGCAAAGCACGAACCACCAATGAAAAACCATGCTAAATATCAGTACAAATAGCCAAATAGGTAGTGATCTGAATGGGTTGAGCCAACCTGACCCAGAGAAGAGCCTAGGGTGGGTTTTTTGGATTGTAAGTAATCCCCTTGAAGGCGTTCTCTTAAGGGTCGGATCAGATTAAAATATATTAAACAAAGTTTTACTGTTACTTAAAATTAATTTACGAATAAGATTTGAGGTTTCAATGCAATTATAGTATATTCTAAATCAAAGTCAAACAGATGAATAAGGGTAAAATAGTAACATTAAAATTTAAGGTTTTTTGTCGAAAACTACCCTCTCAATAGCTCAATTTTACAAAACCCCTTCAATTTTTTTTGGAGATAACCACCCATCAATTCCAAAATATTTAATCATGACACCCTATCGTCGGTTCCGGCGTCTTTTGACGGAAAACTGGTCGTTGACTAAGTTGACCAAACTTTAAATAAAAAAGTTCATTAGTTCACTAATTCATCATTAACCTTAATTTAGTTTTATTCTTGTTCAATTGTGTTCGGATCATCCAAAAACTCATAACCCCAACCTTTATCTATCATCACAAACTCAACAAATCAAAACATTTCTCAACATTATTCTTTAATTTATTTTGTTTTGTGTTAATGATGTTATTAGATTAGTTTTTTAGTGTTGAAATTAGATTTAGAGCACAGTGACACAGTCAACATAGTCAACGGTCAGTTTTCCGGCAAGAGACTCCTAAAATAGTGAAAGGGTGTCACGATTAAACGATTTTTGAGTTGATTGGTGGTATCTCAAAAAATTGAAGGGATGCTTTTGTTAAAATTGAGCTGTTGAGAGGGTGGTTTCGGCAAAAAACCCTAAAATCATATTACTTTTGTAATATAAGCATGTAATTATTATGAATATTATTGATTATCTTTAATATGAAAATTTCCAAAAACATTCGCGGACTCTCATCACGTCGTTTTTTGCCATGACTGCATCCTTTTGTGTTCGTATTACCGCTTCAAACCTTGTTCCAACAAGTCTTTCATCTTTTCTGGAATAATGTTTGAATCTTCCGTTTATTTGTAGATCAAATTACGCGTTCACTCTTTGCAAAAAAAATCCACAAATAAATGAATTCCTTTTCTGTTGAACTTGTTGAGAATAATTGAAAAACACATGATTTTATTGATGACAACGAACGCTTAAATAAGAAATAATATAACCACTAAAGCAGAAAAACGTGGAGCATTATCCCAACCCACTAACTTATCCCACTAGAATAGATCTTTTATTGACTGACTCTAACATACCCTCCCTTAAGCTGACTACCGTAACACAAAGTCAGCTTATCAAAGTACCAAGTCTTCATCATCCGCTAAATTAACCTGAGACATTAGAAGTAATTCTTCCTTCCTATTAGCTTCCGCGTAATTGATCTCCTCACATTCATCTTGATAGTGCCCAAGCTTGTGACACTTATAACATTCCACAGTTGCCTTGTTCACTGCAGTTCTTCCCCGACCTCTTCCTCTAAATGCGCCCCTTCCTCGGCAACAACTTCGACATCCGCCTTCACATCGTACTAGCAAGACTTGCTCCTCTTCATCTATTTCTTTCTTAAATTTTAATTCATGAACCATAGTGAGCTCATAAGCTCATCCACAGACATCTTCTCAATATCTTTGGATTCTTCAATTGAGCATACGACGAAATTCCATTTGTCAGTAAGTGTACGCATAATCTTCTCCACAATAGAATTGTCTGGCACGTTTCCTTCACAATTACGCATCTCATTGGCTATATGCATAATTCTACTAAAATAATCAGTAATTGTTTCACCATGTTTCATCATCAATACCTCAAATTCTCTTTTTAGTCTTTGAAGTTGTGCCTTTTTAACACGAGCATTCCCCTGATATTTTTCACGCATCGACTCCCATATCTGCTTAGCAGTTTCTCTTTTGGAGATAGTTTTGAGAACTACTTTGTCTAAGGATGCGAATAGAAAATTCTTGGCCCGGAGATCTTTGATCTTTGCTTCTTCAACAATCTTTTTGTCTGTAGTCTCCGACGGAATTTCAGCTTCTATGATACTCCAGTAGTCTTTCGAACGAAGAAGGTTTTCCATTAAAAGACTCCAATGTTCGTAATCGCCATCAAATTTGGGAATGAGAGGTTGCACGAAATTGTTGGCTCCTTCCGAAGTCATGGCTGCTTCACTCGCACGCCGTAGTGCTTCACTCGCACTATTCACTCACACTACTACTCTTAAAGTACTTCACTCGTACTCCTTCACTATGCTTCACTCGCACCCTTTTTTTTTCGTTTCACTCACAAAGAAATCGAACGAATAAGAAACCTTGCTCTTGATACCATGTTGAGAATAATTGAAAAACACATGATTTTATTGATGACAACGAACGCTTAAATAAGAAATAATATAACCACTAAAGCAGAAAAACGTGGAGCATTATCCCAACCCACTAACTTATCCCACTAGAATAGATCTTTTATTGACTGACTCTAACAGAACTAATGTTGCGTAAGTTGTGAGAACGATGAATTTTATCAGCGAGAATAAGAACACAAATATTGAATGTTGCAATCCAATCTGACCAAACAAGACACAAAAATTGAATGTAAATATCAATACTATATCTGAAGCGAAGGGGTGCAATTAAAAGTTATTTTGAAGTCAATATTCATTTTTCAAAATACATTTCCTAGAAGTTAAATTACACCTTATAGAGTAAAGTTCTAGGAGGTCGGATAAATAAATGTGAGACCGTGAGAAACGATCTCGATCGTTGAATTCTAACAATCCAACGGATGAGATTTGATTCAAAAATATAACCGTCACTCTCAACCGCTAGGGTTTTTTGCAAATCCAACCGACTATTATATACAAATCAACTTTAATCTCAACCGTTAAATTAATCAAATCAACGATTAAGATTATGTCTTTCCGTCTTATAATAATCACTTGTCCTCTTTGATCCTAACTCACAACTCATATATCAACTATAGTTGCATTATATTAATATGAATACATACCAAGTAGCTAAGAACATGTTTGATATTCGTGCATGAATTACTAGTATTATTGATATTGGAAGAAACAATCTTTCGATGATTAAAATTCATGTTATTCAGTAATCATTTATAGAACATTGCTATTTCTAATTAAGTAACTTTATTTTCATCAAAATCAATTTGTTGTATGTTAACGTCCATATGAATAAGAGTAGTTATTAGAAACCTAAAACATCAGCTTGAATTGTGGATTATTATCGTGAAAAACTAAGTTTTATTCATTTGTTTTTTCATTTTCCCTAGAAACACCTACTCATTTTCATCCAAATATTTTTCCACAAAGCAAGCGTAGGATAACGGTATGAAATAATCACCAATCGGCAAAAATATTGATAAAATAAGAGGTGTATATTCATATTTTCAAATTCTATTAGTAGGACCGCATCTCAATGGTTGATTTCAATCATTCATCTCATCCACTTGTTAATTAATTGGGTGACACGTGTGTGCCTTTTATGTTAATGAATAACATTAAATGCAAGTGAGTCAGTGGTTGTCACTAGTGGCGGATTTGAGAATTTTTCTTATTGGGGGCTATGAAAGGAATATATAAATTTTTGAAACATGATGTCACTGAAAATTTTAATTTTTTATTTAATATTTCACAAATGATTTTATATAATACATCATTTTCCTTATAGTTAATAACACATTTTATATAGTAATTTAGGTTTAAGAGACAATTAATTTTGTGTGATGGAAATAAAACATATCAGCTGTTGGGGAAAAGATACAGGAGACACAAATATTTGTGAGACCGTAGGACATGATCTCAACCGTTGATTTTTAATTATCCAACATATGAGATTAAAAGTAAAAAATCTTCAAATCCAACAGCCTCGTATTTTTCATAAATTCAGCCGCTAACGTTGATAAAATCGAACTTTGATCTCAACCGTTAAATTAATCAAATCAACGGTTCAGATTTTATCCTTATGTCTCACATAAATAAAATGTCCTCATCCGTTGATTTACATCTATCTAATTGTTAAAAATTAAAATGGGTTTTCAGTTGATTAATAACAAATAAATCACAAACAAAACGTTAGCCTGCTATAATTATTTCATTTAAATAGTATACTACTAACAGTTATTTCAAATTCAACCATTCAAAAATATTATCTACTTTTTAGAATAGGGAAAATTACAAAAACATGTTCTGGACTACCACACAATTTCAAATTGAGGACCGGACTACCTCAATTTTCAAATTGAGGACCGGACTATCTCAATTTTCAAATTGAGGACCGGACTATCTCAATTTTCAAATTGAGGACCGGACTATCTCAATTTATTTAGGTATAATTATCAATATAATGAAATAACTGAAATGATATAAAAATAAATTAGATCCAATATTTAATTTATAGGGTGAAGATCTAGAAGGACATAGCATATTTGTAAAATAGTGGGACGAAATCTAAACCATTGAAATTTATCAGTCAACGGTTGAGATTAAAGTTGGTTATGAATAAAAATGGGTGGTTGAATTTGCGAAAAACACGGGGCGGTTGAATTTGACAGTTATTTTACTTTTAATCTCATCGGTCCGTATAGTGTCTTACTGTCTTACAAAAATATAGTTGTCCTCCTCGAACTTTTCCCTTAATTTATATACTCATTATATAAGTAAAATTCAAGAACGACATATTACTTTTGATTAGACTGTGAGATAAATCTCAACCGTTGATTATTAATAATCAAACGGATGTTAATAAAAAATAACCGTCAAATCCATCTACTCATATATATTGCAAATTCAGCCGTCAATTTAATTAAAAACCAACGACTAAGATTGTCATTTGGTTTATGAAAATATATAATGAGTATATAAATTAAATATTGGATCTAAGAGGATGGATAAATAGATGCGAGACTTCAATTATTTCATTATATTGATAATTATACCTAAAAAATTGAGATAGTCTGGTCCTCAATTTGAAAATTGAGATAGTCCGGTCCTCAATTTGAAAATTGAGGTAGTCCGGTCCTCAATTTGAAATTCTGTGGTAGTCCAGGACATGTTTTTGTAATTTTCCCTTTAGAATAAGTACAAAAACCAATAAAGGAAAGTGAATGAAATCTGAGATTAAAAATCTAAAATGCAAATCTTCGATAATCTTAAATAAATATATGGGTAAATTCCAGAAAAAACCACCCCTATAATAGGGGTAATTACAGAAAACCACCCCTATAATACGTATTTACAGAAAACCACCTCTATAAATAAGTCCGTTAGCATTTCACCACCTCCCGTTACTATTCCGTTAGATAAATTATTAAAAAAACTAAACATATTATAATAATTTTAAATAAATTATTTTTTAAAAATAAAATAGAATAAAATAAATTTCAGTATATTTAATTAAAATTCACAGTATTTAATTAAGAATCAGTATGTATATTTAATAAGATTTATAAAAAATTGAAAACCTTCAAATATTATACTTTTAATTTAAATAATAACATTATACTTAGAAAAAAATCAAATATTATACTTATGAAATTAGTAATGTTAAAAATATATTCATCATTAGTTCATGAAATGATGTAATTAATGTGTTATTTCTTAAATCAAAATATTCAAATCATATGGTTAATGAAATTATATTATGTTTCATCAAATTAGTGTATTATTTCATAAATCATATAATATAAATATTTTGGTTCATGAAATAATGTATTATGGTTCATAGACTTTAAATTTGTTATATCCTGAAATAATATTTAATATCATTAATTCATGAAATAATGTAATATATTTCATGAAATATAATTTTAGGGTTTAGGGATTAAAATTAAAAGTCAATAGAGTATATAATATTAAAATAATTAATATACGATTACATGTTTTTTGATAGGGATTACATGTTTTTTCTTGATAGCGATTACATGTTTGATTAGATCCTATATTATGTTGCATAAATGATTCTTAAATAAACCCTTCAATTTTTTATAAATTTTTTCTTATTTAATATACATAAATGATTCTTAAATTAAATACTGTGAATTTTAATTAAATATACTGAAATTTAATTTAATTTTTTATTTTTTAAAAATAAATTTATTTAAATTTATTATAATATGTTTAGTTTTTTTAATAATTTATCTAACGGAATAATAATGGAAGGTGGTGAAATGCTAACGGAGCTATTTATAGAGGTGGTTTTCTGTAAATACGTATTATAGGGGTGGTTTTCTGGAATTTACCCTAAATATATTTCTAGCAATTTATGAAAATAAGTGAAAATCAACATATTATCATTGGGGCCTGGCCCCACCCCCTTTTAACATAATTCCGCCCCTGGTTGTCACGCCGCACCAAATTGATTAAGTAATGAATGAGATGGACCGTTAAGATGTAACTTTACGAATATAAATTAAGAGTGTGGATGTACATGAACAAAACAATAGCAAATGATTGGATGTTTTAGTTTTTCACTTAGTTAACATTTTCATGACTCTATTTTATACGTTTAAAATTAAGAGAGACAATATATTTTTTAAGACCAAAGGACACACAGCCTTAGGCATTGATATGATTAATACGACGATTAAGATTAAAGTTTGTTTTTAAATAAATAGGGTGGTTGAATTTATTGGATTATTAATAATCTACGTTGGGAGATTATGACTCCAAAAGTTATGTCTCTCTTGAACTTTACTCGTATTTTATAAGCCTCATAAACAATCACAATGTTTATTTGTCAGCTGGATTTTGGTTTTCACAAATTATCTTATAATTAAACTACTTGGTTTGATAATAAATACATGAGTGAGGATCAATTACGACCCACTTTCATATTTACGATCCTTTAGATCCAGTTTTTCTTCTATTGGATCAATTAGATCCAATGATCCTGATTTTTAACTTTATACAATTTCGTCCCCTTTTGCATTTTTGCATTTTGTCATATGTGTAATTTTGTCGTTTTGTGCATCGTTGCCTTTGGATTTTGTGCAAGTGTCATAATGTTCTTGGTGGAAATATGGATGGGTAGCAGAGAAATATATCTAATATTCTTCACACCCTAAACCCATAAAAATATACAATAAAACCCTCAACACAGAAAAACATGTGACATTTTTTTAAACTTCAACGTGTATAATTAAGTGTAGTTAAGAGCATATTGAGGTACATCAGATAAAATGATAAACCCAAAATATCTCAACTATTGTGAGGAATATTCGATATTTATCCGTACATCTGAAGTTGACCATCCGTACTTGTTTTTAATTATGGTTGAATTTGTCCATCTCGCAATTTCATTTCTCATAACAAACACACGCTTTTCAATACCTCGTGAATTTTTTTATCATTATTATTTTGTATTTCCATGTAATATAAATTCAGTAATTCAGGCCAGGTTTAGTCGAGTAAAACAAACAAGTCTTTTGATATGATGTTGTGGCCGCTAGTCGTGGGACATTGCACACTTTTGTGTATTGGTACTTCGATTATCTCGGCCACTAAAAGAAGGTTACCTACGATGAGGAGAGAACGATTTTACTATGTTATTATTCACACTATTGTACCAACTTTTTTTGTATTGGAACAATTTTGTTTTCAAGTATGTAACGATGACAAACATGGAGTTACATGCCTGGCTCCCTGTATGCCATTTGCAGAAGCTATCTATATTCAGAAAGCCTCCGTGTATGGCATATGAGGAGTCAAGCATGCATGCGTGCATTACCATGTTTGTTATCTTCATGTCCATGTACATGAACATATTTGGTAAGCGTGAAAAGAAACTTCACGTTTAATTAGGTCGACTTGCGATGTAGTCGGATCGCCTAGTTTTTGGAATGCTCCAAATTCGGGTCAATACCCGCAAAAACATCTCTTAGACCTGATACATGTTGCCATTTAAAATGACGTTTCTGACATTAGAATTGAGTTAGGTTGCTTTAAGAAATATAGAGTTTTTGTTGCTTTAAGAAATATAGAGTTTTTGTTGCTTTAAGAAATAGAGTTTTTGTTGCTTTAAGAAATTATATAGAATTTCTGTTGCTTTAAATGTTGTGAGTGCGTATATATCTTGTTTCTTTGAAACACGCATCACATCTCATTTTGCAATCGTCCTTTCGGATATTGTTTCAACTCGTTGGATAACTTTGAATTATTTTTTGTCCATTTTTGTACGATTTCCCACAAATTTTCATGTCGAAGCCTTTGGATATCAATTGTGGAATTTCAGGGTCCGCGGATCTCTCATGTCCAGTCCAACTTAAGGATTTCAGCAACTTATAAATAGGGTTTCAATCCAAATTCACAAGGGATGGCTGGCAATCGAAAATAGGGCGTTTCGATAGACTTTTGGCAAAAAAGAGAGACTTGGCGGCCAACTTCTCACTTTTTCTCCAGAATTGTTTACTCTTCGAACTCAATTTTAATTACTGTTTTGTTAGAATGTATTCCATGAGTAGCTAAATTTTCTTTACTATTTGAAGGAATTTAGTTGCAACATTGTATGAGACTATATTGAATATCAGGTTTTAATTTATTGAATTCTCAATTGTTTGACCTAGCCTAACTGTGTAATAAGATTAATATCAATCGAATTATACTTGATTGAATTATCAAAGTCTAGCGGTGGAACTATTGTGTTGATTTAATTAGGTAATTGTTATATCTCTTTGAGACTCTAGTGGGTAATAGGAGATAAAAGTAGAATTAGGCAAGATCTCTAGAGGGACTATCTAACTAGAACAATTATAATTTACTGTATTGGTGCATGTCTGGTCAATGGTTACTAGTTGCAATGAGATTTTCTGAAATGTGTTTTTCATTCATTAGTAAAACTCTCAGTTTTAGCTGAAATTCACTCTTGAAAACCCCTTTTAGGATTAGTACAAACTTTCAGACTAGATTACTTTCCCTTGGGTTCGACCCTACTGATCACTATACTAGTGTTCAATAAATTCATAAATGAAGATTTGCAGAGTAATTAACCCACTTTGAAAATTGTTATGGTTCTCAGTCCATTTTTTGAGTAACCGATCAACGAGATAGTCAGGAATTGTATCCCCGAATTCGACGACTTACTCACATAAATTTAAATCAGTAGAAGCAAATATATAGATTATCACTCGCTTTGAAAACAACTGACCGCCGTGAATCAAGTGGAGCCTAAATTAAGTTAGAGGAAGTCAAGTCCTTATTTTAAATATTATCAGTGCCATGACAGATGCATATCAAATTCCTTAATGTAGCAATTGTTGATGAGGATGTTGACTCAGGAGAAAGATAATATTTTCTCATTTTTCTTTTAATTCCAATATCTTAATCATCAAACTCATATTTTTGTTATACCCTTTACCTATTTTGTTGGTATAGAGGGGAGTATGTATTGGAGGACAAGTTTTGTTGAAATACATATTTTTCTTTTTATAAACTCTGTAACATTTCTAGCAGTTGATAGCTAGAAGAGATAATTAGTTTTGTCATAAAAATCGACAAAGGGGAGATTGTGAGCATCTTAGACGACATGGGATCGAAAATGACGAATTTGAAGTCACCCAAACACACGACGGGAGGTCATTAGGTTACCATTCAGACAGACGAGAGGTCATTAAGTTACCAATCAAACAGACGAGAGGTTTGCACGTTTGAAGATATCATATGAGAGTTTGATTGAGTGGATCCAAGGGAGCTCGGACACTAGCAAGGTGTTGATGAAATCTGCTACGGAGGGAGTATCGTAACATTATTTGTACCCAAATCTTTACTAGTGTCTCTGTTCAACGAGATTGGAGAATCCCCACTAAGTCTTTGGGAGTCGAACTGTGTTAAAAATATATTGTGTCGTTACTTTTCAATAGTTACTATTTATTGTGACAAATTTATTCGTGTCTACATTTTGTCACACAAATTATTAACTCGCCTGAATCACAAGCAACCGTCAATTTCAGTCTCGTTAAAAGCTCCAATACTCTTAATTTTGCTCTCTTAGTTTCCATTGGTTTCGATATTTAGTCACACCAAAAATCCAAACTCTGCTAATGAATTTACAATTTTTTTAAGATGAAGGCCACGCAAGGTGTTTTGAATGAATCAAAATCCTTTTTTGAGTATGTCAAAATGGGCTAGGACAACTTACGGGGTGCAGTTGCCTCCGCTGCTCAGTGTAATATTTATTTATTATATCGGTTTTATAATTGTATAAATAGTAGCATAGGGTTTGAGTTTCTTTGAAACACAATACACTGAATAAGAAAATCCTAGAGGTGCTTTACACTTATATTTTCTCTTCTTCCGCACAGCAATTGGCATCAGGGTTACAGGATGAGATGGAAAATTCTCCGAAGTTTGAGATTCTGCGATTCAACTTTATTCTCTAGCAATAACAAGTGAAGGATATGCTGACACAGTAGGGGATGCATAAAGTGTTGTTAGATGTGAAGCCGGAATGGATGAGATGCAGGAGAAGACGATGTCAACGATTCGCCTACATATATAGAAGACGAAATTATATATAATTTGATTAATCTCAAAATCTCAAAGGAGATTTGGTATAAATTGGAGAAGATGTATATTTCAAAATCGTTGTCCTGTAAGTAATTTCTCTAACAAAGGTTGTATGGGTTGAAGATGTCTGAAGGTTCAGATTTGGTGCAACATGCAATTCCTTCAATCACATAATCGGTGACCTAGGGAGTGTGAGGGTTAAGGTTAAAGACGAGGATCGGGCTATGATTCTACCGTGTTTGTTGACTCCGGAATACGAAACCTTAACTACTACACTTACGTGTGGGAAAGATATAATGAAAGTTGGAGAGGGTGAGTCTGCGTTACTCTCTCATCATAAGCGACTACAACATAACGCTGGTGATAGGTCTTAGGGTGATGAGTTGTATGCAAATAACAACCAGGAGAGAGGATATGAAAAGAAAGCCAGTCAGATGGAAAGAAGCAGGGATCCAAGTCAAAGGCGAAAAAGAAAATGATTTGTTATGGTTATGAACAATCTAATCACTTCAAAAGAGATTATCTAGACAGAAAGCAGAAGAGTGACAAAAACTCTAATGGATATTCAAAGTCAGCTAATGTGGTAAAAAATAACAGTTTTGATGAAGATGACTCGGATATGCTCTCATTAACCTGGGATAGTCATGTTGATTTGTGGATTTTGGATTTTGGATTTCGGATGTTCGTTTCATATAACTCCTCAATGGGAGTGGTTCTAAAGGTATAAATTCGCAAATCTGGTACTGTCTAATTGGGAGATGATGAGACGTGTGACATCATGAGGATTGGACAGATTAAGGTATGAATGCATGATAAAATTATTAAGATACTGACCGACGTATGGGGACTTATCTTTGAATGGGTTTGAGTACAAGTTAGAAAAAGATTCTGTGAAAGTAAGGAAGCCATGGTTGTGATGAAAGGTCTGATTACAACAAGGAGAGTTCATCGAATGATAGGGAGTACTGTTGCAGGTAAAGTTGCCAACGCAATGTCTGAATTTGATTCTAAAGCTTTATGTCATTTACGATTGAGACACATCAGAGAGGATTTTTTTAACTAAACCACACAAAAGTCGGTCAGATTGGGGAAGTTCAAGCATTGCATTGACTTAATTCAAGTATTTCTCTTGTTAGAGGTGAGATATATATCCCAAACTGTGAAGGAAACATTGAAGTTGTAGGATTTTGTGTCAATGTGGAGATTGTTGTGGATGACTCACAATCTAGTGAGCCTTTTTTGAGTTTGCCGAGATGGGCTACGACAACCTTTAAGTTTTTAGCGATGACACTTGGGGTTGTGGGGCGTAGCATCCGCGGTTCGGTGTAATATTTATTTGTTGTGTTGATTTTAGAGTTGTATAAATAGTAGTTTAGGGTTTTGAATTTCTTCGTAACACAATACACGAAATAAGAAAACCATAAAGATGCATTACTCTAATTTTTGTGTTTTCCCCAGGACACAAGGGATTAGGTGATTTGATGTTTTTTTTGTCCATTCTTGTATAGTGACATACTTTACAAAAAATTGCTATTTAACTTTAGTATTTCTTTTGGCAGAATTAATAACTGTAATAATGATAAGATGGGTTCTTTTTTCCATCAAATGGAAAATCATGCTGAACTAATCATGTTTAAAGGCAGGAGGGATTCAACATTATCAATTTAAGTGTGAAGAAAATGAGTTTTATTTCGTTTTGATAAATATATATTTCGATGTATTGTTTACATCTAAATGAAAAGTTAGTCATTATAAAATTCACTGCAAAGTTTAATATAACATTAAATATTCGAATTGAAATTAAATTGACTATGGAGTGAGATATCAATATTTGAACTTGCATAGAAAACATGAAAAATTTGAGTACATGGGGAATGGATGTCAACCCTTATATGGTAATAAAATATGCTTTACTAAATGTACAGACATACATTGGTTATGGGTAATTTGTTATTGAATGCTCTACAAAATATCGTATGCCGGCGGCTGCAAGGGATGTGTTACAAACTGAGTGGTTGTATCAGATAATAAGGAACAAGTGAGATAATTGCCAGGAGGATGAGAAATAGATGATGAAGGAGATGAGAACGAGATGATTTGGGGAAGAGGCAGAGAAGTAGGGATGATAGAATTTAGGGTTTCATTCATTACTTCCTCTTTTCAACTGTGACACTGGCTTTTATAGGAAGCCTTACATGGAAACCTGTACTAATTATTCTAATTAGACCCTTACAAATAGGAAATACTCAATATTAGACTTTGTGTATGCACGTATCATTCCTCCGCCCTTGAAAATGACCTTGTCCTCAAGGTAGATAATTTCAGGTGGTCTCGGTAGGGAGAATATCTGAAGTACAAGGATGAAGCTTCTCAAGATAACAAAGGCAACTGCTGAAAGTCTCGGCATATACTGATGACACTCCTGTGCATCATAAAAACCATCCCATTCCAACTAAACCACTCTGAAGTCTCGGCATATACTGTTCATCATTGGTCGTTGGTCCCTAACAGGCAGTTTTAGATGATCTAGACAACTCATTTCTGCGCAAATTACTAATCCTTTTGACACTTCCCAATCAATGAGATTTCTCTTGAAGAGCGTGATTTGCTTTTTGCTTCAGAATGAGAGCCATGATCAAATAAGTGAAGTGAAAGAAGACAAACATGCCTTCATCTTCAAGCTTGGACACGACCTCAACGAACAAGTTTCTCATTGAACTATAATGCATCCCCTTCAAACAATAAAACTCATATAAAACTTCTCGATACTCACTAGCATGGATTGCAGCTTTAAGAAGACGACTTTGTATGAGTTATCTTATTTGTTTATTGGATATGTGGAGCTTGATGGGCCGAGCAAATGAGAAGCCCAATGCTGGCAAGAAGCCAGCTCATTGCCAGCTATGCAGGGAGGACTAATCCACGCCTAGGGTCAGCTGAGTCATGCCTTTTGCGTGGCAGTTTTGAACCGTTGGATGGAGTTTACTTTGGATGGCTGAGATCTAAAGCTGGACGGAGTATAAAAGGATCGTTTCCAGATTAGGGTTCGAGATCAATCTTTCATCTTCGTGCCGCTCCTAATCAGTTCTAGGGTTATAGTGAGTTTGAGTGTTTTTCTTGAATCTCTGGTGTAATCCTTGGGTTAGGGAGTATTCTGAGTATTGTGTGGTGTTGAGCAAGGTCTAATTGCTTTATATTTCGTGATATTCAGGAGGTGTGAGTTGAGAGGGTTGTACAGGGATTGAGAGTTGAGAGTTTGAGAGGAATTGTGTACTTGAACATCTCTACTCGGTTCCGGCCATCTTTCCAGGTGATAGTGCATTCAACCGAGCCTCAGGAGCTCAACGTGGATTAAACCCTTCGGAGATATAACCACGGTATAAATCAGGTGTACTTCATTTTATTTGCATTTCTTTAAGTTCTTTAAAGCTTAGGAAAGATTTGCAGGGTTGTTAGTATAGGTTTTTAGTATTGCCGGAATCTGACCGGAATATTGTAGGTCCGGTGACATATCTAGTATAGAACTAGATTACTACAGTGGTATCAGAGCCAGATTATTAGATTCTGGCTAGGAATAGAGTAGTTTCAGTTAGTTCAAGGATTTATTGAATTTTATGCTTCACTGATTGCTTCTTGTGTTTTTTCTTGCGAGGTAAAATGGGCGCAAGGATAGAGGTGTACCAATACGATGGGAAGTCGGATTTCGGGGTTCGGAGCATCAAGATAAGGGCCCTGTTGTCTCACAACATGGTCCTTGTTGCCCTAGAAGACCCTGACAAGAAGTGTAACAAAAGAAACGCAAGGAGGAGATAAATGAAGAAGCACACAATCTCTTGGTGCTGAACCTTGCAGATCATGTGTTGAGGAAGGTCAGCACGGAAAAGACCGCTTTAGGTCTTTGGAACAGGTTAGTTTCCTTGTTTTCAATTCAGCAAGCTCCTAATTTAGCTTACCTTAAGGCTGCTGCATTTAGTTTTAAGATGGATAGTACTAAGTCTATTGATGATAATTTAGATGAATTCTTGCGTATGACTTTGCAATTGAATGACACTGAGTATGCTTTAGATGAAAAGAGTATTGTAATGATCTTGATGAATTCTTTGCCTGATTCTTATCAACCTGTTAAGAACACGTTCCAGTACACTGGAACCTTACCTAGTTATGATATATTATGTACTGCTTTAAGAACTAGGGAAATTGAGATTAAGAATAATAAAGCCAAGAATAACTCAGGTCTGTTTGTGAAGTCTAAGAATAAGAATCAATCTAATAAATCTAAGGATAATGCTAGTAATAAAGCTAAGGGTAAGGGGGAGCAGAACAAGGATAATAATAAAAATCAGAAAGAGACTAGGAAATGTTTCTACTGTGGTAAAACTGGACATCTTAAAAAGAATTGTTTTAAATGGCAGAATAGAGCTAAAGATGCTAATAATAATGAAAATAACCTAGCTACTACAAATGATGCTTCTGCTGATTGTGGTGAAGTCCTGAGTGTGTCTGATAAGATTGTCTCTGATAATTGGGTGCTTGATTCTGGCTGTTCATTTCACATGTGTCCTAATAGAAATTGGTTTGTAGATTTTTCTGAAAACATTAATGAAAAGGTTTTTATGGGAAATGATAATGTGTGTGATGTGCTAGGAATTGGCTCAGTTAGACTGAGATTGAGTAATAATAATATTGTTACTTTGACTAAGGTCAGGTTTATACCTGACCTGAAGAGAAATTTAATTTCTCTTGGTGCATTAGATGACTCAGGATGTGTTTGTGTGGCTGAGAAAGGTTGTATGAATGTTTATAACATGATAAATTGCTGATGTCTGGTTCTAAGATTGCTGGATTATATGTTTTGAATGATGCATGTTGTAATGTGGCTGGAAATAAATCTGATAGTACTGTTAAGTGGCACTTAAGATTAGGTCACATGAGTTTTAAAGGTTTAACTGAATTAAGCAAACAATCTGTGCTTGATAAATCTGAAATATGTGAATTGCCTTTTTGTGAATGCTGTGTATTAGCTAAACAACATAGGCTGAGTTTCTCATCTGCTAAACATGTTTCTAAGGCCGTTTTAGAATATGTGCATGCTGATTTGTGGGGTCCTGAAGGGTATGAATCACATGGGGGTGGGAAATATTTTCTATGTATTGTTGATGATTTTTCTCGCATGGTGTGGACTTTCTTACTTAAAACTAAGGATGAAGCATTTAGTAAGTTTAAAACCTGGAAATTATTAGAAGAAAACCAAACTGGTAATAAAATTAAGGTGTTTAGAACTGATAATGGTTTGGAATTCTGTAATGCTGATTTTGATGATTTGTGTGCTGAATCTGGTATTCTAAGGCATAAGACTGTGAGGTTCACCCTCAGCAAAATGGTATTGCTGAGAGGATGAACCGAACCCTGTTGGAAAAGGTGAGAGCATTGCTTTTCACCTCAGGGTTACCTAGGGCCTTCTGGGAGAGGCATTAGCTACTGCCACCTATTTAATCAATAGGAGCCCTAATAGAAGCCTAGAATTTAGATGCCCATTAGAAAAGTGGACTGGTAGAAAACCTAACCTAAGTCACCTTAGGATATTTGGTTGTTCAGCATATGCACATGTTAGAGAAGGTAAACTTGACCCTAGATCCATAAGATGCATTTTCTTAGGGTACCCACTAGGTGTTAAGGGATATAGATTATGGGATAGGGATTCACCTGGCCTAAAGATAATAATCAGCAGGGATGTAGTCTTTAATGAAGGTATCTTTCCTTATAGACAAGAAAACCCAACCCCTGAACCTAGTCCCCAAGTAGGAGAACCTACTAGAACCTCAATTGAGGTGGAGCCAGTCATGATCAATGATGATCAGGACATTCAGGGTCAGGTGGAGAATATTCCCATTGATCCAGACCAGGATGTAATTGATCAGGGTGATCAGAACCTGGAATTTGATCAAGATCAAGCTGGGGATCCAGAGATCTTGGAGCCCTCCCAAACTGAGCAGCTGGAAAACTACTAGTTGGTGAGGGATAGATCTAGAAGGAACCCTAGACCAAACCCTAGATACAATAACCTATCATATGCTGATCTAGTCTTCACTGCCCTAATAGCTGCACATGAGATTAAAGCTGTAGAACCTGAAACCTACCTACAAGCTATTATTTCTAAGGATAAAAATAAGTGGATAGAAGCAATGAATGAGGAAATGAATTCCCTTAAGGTAAATCAGACCTGGACCCTAGTTAAGAGATCTAAAGACCATAAGTTAGTACAATGTAAATGGTTATATAAGATAAAGGAAGGTCAGTTTGAGAATGATCCCCCAAGATACAAAGCAAGACTTGTAGCAAAGGGGTTTACTCAAAGGGAAGGGATAGATTATAATGAGATATTTTCCCATGTGGTCAAATTTAAAACAATTAGGATCATGCTTGCTTTGGTTGCTTGTTTTGATTTAAACTAGAACAATTGGATGTTAAGGCTGCTTTTTTACATGGTGTCTTGGATGAAAAGATCTATATGTATCAGCCTGAAGGTTTTGTTAATGAGAAACTGCCTGATCATGTGTGTTTGCTGAATAAATCTTTGTATGGACTGAAACAGTCACCTAGGCAATGGTACTGAGTTTAGGTTTTGCTAGAAGTAATTTTGATGCTTGCTTTTATTTCACAAATGATGACATTCCTGTGTATATATATTCTGCTCTATGGGGATGATATGTTATTAATTAGTAAGAGCATGCCTAAGTTGTTAGAACTGAAACAGAAATTAAGTGCTGAGTTTGACATGAAGGATTTAGGCAGAGCTAGGAAAATATTAGGGATGGTCATTGATAGGGATAGAAGTAAACATAAGTTAAAATTGCATCAAAGACCTTATTTGGAAAAGCTGATTTCTAAGTTTGGGAATTTTAATAGCAAACCTGTTTGTGTGCCGGTTCCCCCACATTTCACATTGAGTAAGGCTCAATGTCCTAGGACAGAGTCTGAAAAAATTGAGATGGAAAGTGTGCTATATGCAAATGCAATTGGCTCACTCATGTACGCTATGATCAGCACAAGGCCTGATCTATGCTATGCAATTTCATTGCTTAGCAGATACATGGCTAACCCAGGGAAAGATCACTGGTTAGCATTACAATGGGTGATTTCTTATGTGAACAGTACCCTGGATATAGGTTTAAATTTTGGTAAAAGGTCAAATGATATTGAATTGATTGGTTATGTTGATGCTGATTTTGCTAGTGATAGAGATACTAGAAAATCTAATACTGCATATTTCATTTACTTTAGCAAATAACTGTATTTCTTGGAAATCACAATTACAGCCATTAGTTGCATTATCTACGACTGAGTCTCAGTATGTAGCTATCTGTGATGCGTGTAAGGAATCTGTTTGGTTGCAAGGCTTGTTATCTGAGTCAAATATTTGTAAGAATGTTGCAGTGATTTACTCTGATAGCCAATCTGCCATTCATCTTAGTAAAAATCATGTGTATCATGAACGTACTAAGCATGTAGATATTAAGTTTCAGTATATAAGAGAACTTATTTCTGCTGGTAAAGTGTTTTTGCGCTAAGTTCCTACTGCTGATAATCCTGCAGATATGGGAACAAAGGTGGTGACTAACTTGAAGTTCAAGAACTGCTTAAAACTATTATTTGTTGAGTGATTGTAGGTACACGAGTGATGAATGAGGATTTCGGTTGTTTGCATTAAGGAGTTTGGCACTGTCTGATATGCTGCTGAAAGTTCTGAAGAAATGGGAAGAAGAGAATGATTTCTGATGAGCCAAAGTTGCTGATAGTTGGTGCTGCTGTGATCAAGCTCCAGGTGGAGATTTGTTGGATATGTGGAGCTTGATGGGCCGAGCAAATGAGAAGCCCAATGCTGACTAGGAGCCAGCTCATTGCTAGCTATGCAGGGAGGAATAATCCACGCCTAGGGTCAGCTGAATCATGCCTTTTGCGTGGCAGTTTTGAACCGTTGGATGAAGTTTACTTTGGATGGCTGAGATCTAAAGCTGGACGGAGTATAAAAGCATCGTTTTCAGATTAGGGTTCGAGATCAATCTTTCATCTTCGTGCCGCTCCTAATCAGTTCTTGGGTTATTGTGAGTTTGAGTGTTTTTCTTGAATCTCTGGTGTAATCCTTGGGTTAGGGAGTATTCTGAGTATTGTGTGGTGTTGAGCAAGGTTTAATTGCTCTAGATTTCGTGATATTCAGGAGGTGTGAGTTGGGAGGGTTGTACAGGGATCGAGAGTTGAGAGTTTGAGAGGAATTGTGTACTTGAAAATCTCTACTCGGTTCCGGCCATCTTTCCGGGTGATAGTGCATTCAACCGAGCCTCAGGAGCTCAACGTGGATTAAACCCTTCGGGGATATAACCACGGTATAAATCAGGTGTACTTCGTTTTATTTGCATTTCTTTAAGTTCTTTAAAGCTTAGGAAATATTTGCAGGATTGTTAGTATAGGTTTTTAGTATTGCCGGAATCTGACCGGAATATTGTAGGGCCGGTGACATATCTAGTATAGAACTAGATTACTACATTGTTTTTACAACGTCAAGTCTTCTCACATACTCACTTCCTTGAAAAGTTAGAGGATCATACTAATAGCAAGAGAAGTGGAAGAGTGTTTCTCTCCTACCAGTTTGATTCCTGAGCTATATAGAAGGAAAATAGCAACCTCTTTTATAAATCATCAAGAACACAACAATCTCCTTCCATTCGTAAGTAAGCAGCAGAATAGTTTGATAATTGAAGGCATGTTCCATTTTGTTTCATCAATACTATGCAATCAGATTTAAGTTGTGTTGTAGTCAATAACCGAACTCAACATAAGTGAGAAATTTTAGCTTTAAGACAATCGTCGAGAAAGCTTCAATAACGATCTAATTTTGTATTTGTTAATTTCCTTTCAGTATTTATTTAACTTCAGTACTTATATTACATTCAGATTCTGTTTACTGTGCACTATTTCTAACAAATTGAAGGTTTTGTGCAAAAAGCTGGTGACTCTATGCTTTCAACTAATGTAAATTGTGAGTAAACCACTCTGCTAGCGGAAGCTCATGCAGAGACGAAGTTTAACCCATCAGTAAAAGTCCTCATACATTCCAGACTCCAAAATTTAGAACATTCAATCTACACATATGTACACTAAAAATTAGCAACTAGCATTTACCAGTAGAAATCCCAACGGGGTCGAGCTTTGGTCATCCGGTTTTGCCCAAAAGGGAAGTTTGATTCAGACCTTCTAGTATTTCTAAACGCGCAACAGCCTACTGTGTATATTCCAATGAGTAACACTAACATGAAAATGTTGAGGACTGAGAGTTTGTGCCAGTCAATTTTGATGTTTTCAAGTACTCCAGCCTTGCATGAATCGCAGTCGTAGCATAAGATGTTTTGCGCGTTGTTCCATTTGTAGCAATCTGGATCCTGAGGTACCGCTGTCGCTGGATCGTAGTTACACGCTGTTGGTGGCTTGCAACATCCAGACTGCACCAAATATAACATACAAATATTAGTTCAGATATTTCTATCAAAATGGCATTTTTCATACAAAAACTGATGTGTGTCAAAAGAACCTGAATGGGAGACATGTTTCTTTCTTGATAATCATATGGAGTCCAAAACTGGATCTTAGCACATGTCTTAGAACCAACAATGCAGCTCTTGATCGTCAACCAGTACGTTGGGTTCTTAATCCTCTCCGTCAACCATGGAGAGTAGTTTTCAAGTTTATATTCCTTATAAAGCCTTCCAGACACTTCAACACCACCTCCCTTGTTAGTAACAATAAGACCAAACACAGTGAATATCATCAAAGCACCAATCAGAAACAACATGATGATCAAATACAACCAAAGTGCCCATTTCACATGAAAACATGCACCTATGAAACCTGCAAGAGATATTACTAGAACTCCAAAACCAATGATGAGAAGTGGTGTTTGGAGGAAACTTTCACATGTTGTAGTGTTCCTTGCCATCCATAGCCCTGCCCCGATTATGGGAATCGAGGCTAGAAGAGTGATGAAGTTTGTTATGCCGATCAGCGTGTTGCTGTACCTGTACATGTTTTAGGATCTTGTGTTCTGAAGAAATGTCTAAGTTTGCGAGTGTGTCTGAGCGCGTGAGGAGGTATATATGTGACATTGCTATTCAGTGTTATGTTGTATAATTGATAACTTTGCTTTATTGATCTTTTGATTCAGCTTTTACTTTTGCTCTTTAATTTATTTAGCTTAAGATTCAGCAATTTAAGATGTGTGTTTTGCTTTTGGATTTCTTAACCAGTTAAACAACCCTTGGAAATGGGTTGAAGCTATCATATATGAAAACCTTAATTATTTGGCATTGATGAAGTTTTCTACTAACTTGAACAAAATCCAAAAAACATCGATCAATAATGGCTTGCAGCAACTCTGTAAAAGAATATAAGAAAACAAGGACATCAAAGGTTGTTTTAGTATTCTGCTTTTGGTGATGAAGGCATAAAAATAATGTGGCATCAATTTCTACTTGTTCATTCCTTAACTCAGTTTTAAAGTAGCATCCACAAAACAAAGGGAACTTAATCAGGTATGTGTTTGTGGGTGGAGCAGATTGAATACAAAATTCAAAACAAAATGCTTTTTTCATTCCTTATCTTCTCATCTCTAGGATTGTTGCATATTCCCTTTATTCAAGTGCTGTTTCTTTTTGCATCACTTGGTGTGATTTCCATGGAAGAAAAGTTTTCAGAATGCTTTTGGATCCATTCATATCTAACAGAAGAATGATATGATCGCTCAAGAGTATTGTATGCCTCAAAATGTTTTGAGTAATGAGAGGCCAATGGTAGCTAAAGTAATATACTCTAGTGCATATAAATTTAGCTTCAAAAGTTCTTACGAAAATATGACATGTGGAGGAGCTTAATTTAAGGTTGTTTAAAAAATTTACAAGCATCTGTTGATCTCACTCAAGATATACTATGAGCGCCTGAAATAGTTACAACACATTGTTTGGATGGTGCTATAAAATTTGCACTTAACTAACCAGAGATACCACAGCTGTACAGTCAGTTCTATAATGTTAGGCAAAATTGAAATCTTCCATGAAAATATGAATTTTGTAGTCAGCCAGCTCAAATAAGTCGACATCTCTAACCAGTCGACTCTGCACTTTTCAGTTCATCAAGCACATTGACATTGGTTCCTTTAAGTTGAAGAATGGAAGGGAGTGGAGCAACTATTTTAATAGGCTGCATACACATGGAAACAGAAAATGATTCAGGCTCAACAGTTATATCCAACACATTAGAGCAATGGGATGTTAATCACAAAAATCATGCATAATTAAAGTTCCTCCAGGAGAGTTTTGCAATTGATCTGATCATGATATTCAAATTTAAGACACTTGCTAAATTCGAAAGAAACATGTCCTGAAGTCTTTTAATCGTATCAAGAAGTTCATCAATGTAAACCTGTATTTCTATGTAAATATCCTACTAGTGGGTTTACCTGATGACCATGCAAATGAAGAGAAGGTGTGGTTTTTTTATATTACAATTGGTACATTACAAGCTCAGCTCCATTACAATTCACTATGGATTATACCAATACATGACCAATTTATTACATGACTTTGACTCAAAACTATACCATTACCCTTTAAGTTAAGGAGTTTATAAAGACTCATTGCCACCCAGGGACGGAGCCAGAAATTTAAATTTAGTTGGGTAAAGTATTTTTATTTCAATCATTTATGTACTAAAAATAGATATATTTAATTTTAAATTAATAAATACTATTATTTAAACGCATTTTTCTGAAATTTGTTGGGGTATAGCCCTATTAAAACTCTACATACCTCCGTTCCTGTTGTCACCATAGGACACCACCCGATATATAATAAAAACTTGCATAGGTGAGAACTAAGGTATGCCTGCAAATTAAAGTTTTGTATATTTAAGCAGCTTGTAAGAGATTTCCAACGATCTCATATGAGGTTTGAGGACAGTCGAAGACGGATGTTTGTGCAATGCAGATGACCTCGAGGAAATGGTCAGTGTCTATGAATTTTGTGAATGTCCGAGGATGTGTCTATGAATTTGTTAAAGTATGTATGAATTTGTCAATGTCCGAGGATATTTTTTGGGAGTTTCCATTTTATTTCGCAAAGTGTCTATGAATTTGCCAATGTCCGAGGATGTCCAGTTGTGCATGATGTGTTGTAAGTCTTATATTACTTTATGTAATCTATATTCATTAAATATTACTTTAATTTAACAATATAGTTTATATTTATATTTTTATAATAAATATTATTCATTTTATTACTATTTGTGTGTTTAAATTATGTGATATTATAAAAATAATGTTTTTAATCGCAAACAGAAATAGGAGATTCTCCCCAAGACGGGTATGTGTGTGTAAATATGCAGAATATTGTTATTTTTAATTGTAAATAGTAATAGAAAGTTTTCTATAATAATAATAGGAGATTTTCAATTAAACTGAAAAGTTCCTATTGTAGAAATGAGCGATCGAGGTCGTCGCCGGAGTACAGAGATCAAAACCAAGGAATCAATTTCAGAAAGTTTTCATTGTTGATCAAAACTGGAAAATCATAGCTGCCTTATAAGCAAGTACAATTCTTTTACAAGAATTTGCATAGTCATCTACCTTCTATTAGTTACAAACAACTCAATTACATATATTCACATCTGACACCCAGCTTTAACTAGTTACATATATGCCCTATTTTCAACTTAGGTCAAGACTGAGGAGCTGAAGTCTTCTCACCCCTCCCTAGGCTGCATTGGACTGACGTCGGAGCTCAATCTGGCTCAATACAGTCAATATTCCCCGCAAGCTTAGCGTGTGGAGAATATTACACACGTAGAGCTTTCAGCTCAGCCTGGCGAGAAGATCTGCAAAAGGACTTTCGTGAAAAACAGGGTAGTTTGCTATGTGTAGAGCAGATTTGTTGTAGCAAAATAAAGGCACTAGAGAGCAGATGGGTACCTGGAGATCATTCAACAGTCTTCATAGCCACACTAACTCACATGAAGTATGTGTCATTAATCTATATTCAGCCTCTACTGATGGCCTTTAAACAATGTAATTGTTTCTTTTTTCAGGAATTTAAGCAAACACCCAACTGGATCTCAAAGCCTGTAACTAATGGGCGAGTGAGGGGACAAGAGGCCCAACCTGCATGCAACCAAATTCAGAGGATGTTTGTTGGGTTAGAACAAACTCTTAGCAGGAGCTCCTTTCAGGTATTTTAATACCCTTTGAGCTGCAAGTAAATGTTCTAGAACATGCAGTGAAAAAGTGATTAGAAAAAATGATCGAGTTTTGCCTCAATGGAGGGACTTTTATAGTACTAGATGTGTAGTTTGAGTGATGATCCGAGGATGTCAGGTAACTCAAAAGCACACATGGTTTATACTCATATATCATATGACATGTTTACATTACGATTTCATTGCATGAATAGAGAGATACAAATGGGTCAAATATGATTCCAGAACACTTCATCTATTAGAAAGTCTTTTTATCTTTGTTATTTGCTAACTTTAGGAATTTTAGAATCACATTTCACTTTGACTGAATATGTAAAATACATCACTAGTATATGCACTATCTTTTACTCTCTTGAGACGATACTCGGACAACCGTTTTATAAAAAAATTTGACAACTACTTGACCCTTAAACGAATTAGATAAAAATAAAAGGTTAACAATACGTTTGTCAAAATGGCGTCGTTGCCACATAGTAATGTTTCACTGCATTATTAGAAATAATTAGTGTAGTTTTAGACTAATCGTGTATATATTTTTATTTTATTTTGTTTCAGTTTGTTACTTGAAACACATTCATTTTGTTTTACGAGGATGTACTTGTACAATCATCAAAACACATATCTTCCACCGCCGTCGTCTTCGTCTGTGGGCGCTGGTTTGTTCGGTCTGTTGGCCGCTTTTTGTGTCCGCTTAGCTGGTTTGTCGGCAGGGTGGCTTCGGTTGCTTGCGGCTGGTGTCGGCGGATGGTTTGGAGAAGTAGCTGCTTGCTTTTGGTGTGAGTTCTGTACAGTCTGTGGTTCGGTGGAGTAGCTGCTCTGTTTTTTGGTTTAGTTTTTTTGGCCTGTTTTGCTGCAGCGGTGCACTGTACAGATCTGGTTGTCGGCTGCTGTGAGTTCTGTACGTAGAGGTGGCGGTGTGCCAGCCTCTCTTGAGTTTTGGTTTGTTTTGGTGGTTTGGTCCACCGTTTGTTTCGGCCTGGGTTGGGTGTCGCTGTGGTGGCTGGCTGGTTGCCTTTCTGGTGGCGGTGGTCCACCGTTCGGTTGTGTCGGTGACTGCTCAGCCTTCCCACCACGTCATCCTCTCCTTGCTGCTTCGCTGTCCTCAGTTCTGCCGTGTGGAGGTCCAGGGAGCTGCCAGGTGGCTCCTTCTCTTTGCTGCCTCGTGGTCCTCATCTTCCAATTTGCTGCCACATGAACATGCTTAATTGCTCCATATTTGTGTCTCAATATCTATCTATTGACGTGGCATGTTTAAAATTTGGGTTTTCTCCCGTCGGCCTCAGTATGCTCCAGATTAGTCCGTGTTTGATTGTCTCTTCGAGAATATATTTATCGAAGTTCAACGCCAATATCTTTTATTCTCACTGAATTCTCGGACGTCAGTCTTCGCGGATGTACTTTTATTTGTAGTTCATTTCATATTCTTTACGGGTACCGAGGCAAAGTACTCGGTTTAGTCAGTATTTTTCACTTTCTTAGTTACCTAGACTAGACTGAGTCAGACTAACTTTTAGTTAGCCTTTCAAGTCCTCGAAATGTACCTTTGGCCTTTGGCCTTTTCAATAAAAAAAACACATATTAAAGCAGAGATGATCATCGAGACATGAAGAGAGGTTTCTATGAGAATATCATATGACCAAAGTTACATGCATCCAAACTCTGAACATCAGTGTGGATCATCAACTATTGAGATTATGCTTGCCTCTTACTTGAGTAATCAAAAGACTATGATGCAAGAAAGACACTCAAAGATAGACCATTTAGTTGCTCAAAATCAATTGGTTGCGGAATGCGGATCAACTAGCACAACAAGCTAATCAGAATTGGAACATAGAAGAGGATGATGATGTCTATGGAGACTTTGAATTAAGTAAAGCTAAATTGTTGGAGTCACTTCTTGGAAAGCTCGACCAAGCTGAAAAAGAGTTAAACAAAGACGATTCAAAGCTACGCAAAGATTGCATTTCTCAAATCCATATTTCTGAATCATCTACAGGTGAAGTTGAAGCATTTGTAGGGAGATTGAGGGTTCTAAACCTATTGAGGATCCCAAGTACGTAGATTTTATTGATTTTTACGATGACAAGCATTGTACGGATATGAATGTATTTTTATGATGATAAGCCTTGTACGAATATGAATGTATTAGTGAAGGAACAACAAGAGGAGTGGACACAAGTGTATATCTTCGAAGAATTACTAATAGTGTCTATTCGAGTGGAGGTGTATTATGAGGACCAATTTGGTGTCTTGCTACCTCCGGATAAGTTTCAAAGCTTTCAACCATTCATTGATCAGTTTATTAATGAAAGCTCATTTAATCTCTTGATTTTACCAAGAAGAACATTTATCGAGGGATGACACTCACGGCTGAAAGTCCACTGCAGACTTGAAGGGAAATAAATTTAAATGGGATTCAAAGGTGGATTGACACGTTTTTTGTCTTGTCAATACGTTAAACTAGACCGTTACAGGAAGTAACCCGAAGAGTAACTAGTTAGTTTTTTTAATTTTAAAAGTTAGCTTATTTGCATTGCAAGATATGTGTTCATGTATGTGTAGGCACCGAAAAATTAATTAAATGCCGAAAAATAAAATATATAAAGTAATTACTTGAATTAATAGTTAAAGGGATTATTGCCGAAAACCACCCCTTATACGGCGTAATTGCCGAAAACCACCCCTTATACGTTTTATTGCCGAAAACCACCCTTTATTCGTTTGTTTAGGGTTTCGTCACACATCGTAACGTTTTCCGTTAAATTTTTGTTAAATCTTCGTTAGATGGCATTAATTAGGTTAATTAAACACAATTAATTCATTTAATTAAATAATTAGGTTAATAAATCTCCTTAAAGCAATTAATTAATTTTCACTCAACTCCCTCTTCCTCACCAAATTTCACTCAAAACCAACTCCTCATTTCACTACTCCCTAATCTCAATTCAACCCTCCAACGACTCACATCCCTTTCAAACCAATGCCAAGACACAACATACTCACGTGGCGCCGATTACAAAACGCAGTTGTTGCAATCGCTCATCCAACTCCTCCAGACTAACCCTAAATCCGCCGCCGTCGTAGCCGCGGAAGGCGACGTTGGTTATTTAATACATCTCCTCGACTTCGCTAACTCTAACCGACAACAGCATGCTCTGATCAGAGAGCTTGCCGCCGTGGCTATCTCCATTCTCGCCGCGGCCGGCGGCGAGGCTAGAAAAGCTGTGTTTGAAGAAGGCAGCCTCGGACCGCTTCTGAGATTGATTGAGACTGGATCCACGATGGTGAGAGAACGAGCGGCGGCAGCTGTAGAGCCTATAACATCCGATTCCGAAAACGCGTGGGCGGTTTCAGCATACGGCGGCGTTTCGATTCTTATCAACGCAGTTAACTCCGGCCATCTATCTTTACAAATCCACGCTGTTGGAGCAATTAGAAATATTTCAACGATCGAAGACGTGAGGCTTGCGTTGACCGAAGTCAAGGCTGTTTCGATTCTGGTAAACCTCATCTCATCCGGGTTTGTTGGGGAATCGTTGAAACATGAAAGGGGAATTCTGGGTTTGTTGGGGAATTCAGGGTTTGTTGGGGAATTGTGAAAATGTGATTCGGTGTTATGGTGACAGCTAGCTGCTGCTCTGAGTTTTATAATTTGTTTTTGGAGTATGCTGATGGAGGGAGTTTGAGTGAAATTTGGTGAGGAAGAGGGAGTTGAGTGAAAATTAATTAATTAATTAATTAATTGCTTTAAGGGAGATTTATTAACCTAATTATTTAATTAAATGAATTAATTGTGTTTAATTAACCTAATTAATGCCATCTAACGGAGATTTAACAAAAATTTAACGGAAAACGTTACGATGTGTGACGAAACCCTAAACAAACGAATAAAGGGTGGTTTTCGGCAATAAAACGTATAAGGGGTGGTTTTCGACAATTACGCCGTATAAGGGGTGGTTTTCGGCAATAATCCCATAGTTAAATTAACTACT
Source organism: Sedum album (assembly GCA_006409495.1). Classification (NCBI taxonomy): domain Eukaryota; kingdom Viridiplantae; phylum Streptophyta; class Magnoliopsida; order Saxifragales; family Crassulaceae; genus Sedum; species Sedum album. The sequence goes on from QZGG01000503.1 coordinate 120,655, forward strand.
TTATTAAGAAAATGGAATTAGACCAGTCAAACCACCAAATTGAATCAGTCGAACCAATCCCAACAAGTTTGGCCTTAAATCATGGAGCCCAAGCCCGACACATGCGACACAATAGATTTTGGTGGAACCTGTAAGAGTTTCATAAATGTTCAAGTATTACTGCGAATCAATATGTTATTTGGAGCCGGATCAAGTTACCTAACCCAAATTTTTGGCCTTCAATGAAGCTTGAAGGTCCTGCTATGGTCTCATGTCCATTTATGATGCTTTCGTCGACCTCTCGTGATACAATGCTGAATCTTCATCATTGGTGCAGCCACCAGCTGCTTGCAGCGGGTTGGAGCGTGCTGGTGCCCTTTCCACATAGCTGTTTGCTTGCTTCTATGCAGCCGATTGCTTGCTTGCTTCCACGTGTCTGCTTGCTTCCTATGTGTCTGGTTGCTTCCACCAATTTGATCCACGTTTCTATGTTGTAGCCTTCACATTTCATGTCTCATTTTGTTTAGCTTTTTCGGTTTTTTCGATTATAGCGTAGTGCTGAGCGAGGCAAATGACTCGATTTAACTCTTTTCGTTATTTTCATATTTTCTATTATTTCGATTAGGCTAAATTGTGCTTCTTGGACTATTGCCCACCTCTATCCCAAAAAAACATACATAAGTAGGCAATGTATCATGTGGATCCTCTCAATTTGGTGAACTCGTGAATCCCGTCTTGCACCCGTTGATTGTATTTTTTGGAGGCACCAGATTGTGCCAATGCATTACTGAAGCACGTGACTTGCACATGTTTTGCACGTGATGCACACGTGATGTGCACATGACAAATGCACATATGTGGCGCAACTGGTGCATCCAAAAAATACAATCAACGAATGCAAGAGGGGATCCACGAGTCCGCTAAATTGGATGGATTTAAAGGATACAACATAAGTATCCAAAAAAACATACATAAGATTTCTAGTTGAATCAGGTCAAAAAAATATGAGTACAATGTGTCAGTAGGGATCCTGAGAAGAATCATCTCAATCAAAAACCAAATCCATGTGTTTTGCCTGTAAATCACAAGTTCCATTTGGCCTATTTTCACATTACCCCTACGGATTACCAGCTTCACAATAAACAAACCCGTCATCAGAAAACCCTAGCCGAGCTCAGACCCGCACCAAAACCCTAAATTCCAAATTCGAATCATAAACCGCCGATGGTGCCCGCTCTGACTCTCAGACCAATCACTCTCCGCCTCCCTCCCCTCCGTACATTCTCATCTCACTCCCTCCACTTCCAACCTCAAACACATCTAAACCAGACCACATCGTCCGACTCCTGGTACCTCAAAGTTGTCTACACACTCTTTGCTACAAATCACCCTCTCCATAACTCCGACCATTTCCTCACATTAGGCTTGACTTCCTCCAATTCATTCCATGTCATATCCAACCTCTCCACACATCCCCAATCAGCCTACCAATTCTTCCATTTCACTAAACATACTCTCAATCTCACACATTCACATCACACTTTCTCTTTTCTTGTAACTTTACTATCCCAATGTAGACTAATTCATCTTGCGGAATCAGTATTTGATTTGGCGAATAAAGAGGGTGTTGACATACATCCATCTGCTGTCAATGTGTATTTGGAATTGTTGGTTGAGTTTGACAAGATTGATGTTGCAAAGAAATTACTTACTGTGCTGGAGACGAGGCAGGCGGGGAGAGGTGTGTTTCATTGTAATGTAGTGTTAAATGTGTTGGTTAAGTTGAATAGAGTGGTGAAAGCGGTTAGTTTGTTTAAGGAGTTTTTGGTTGCTCGTGGTTGTCCGGATACGTGTAGTTTTAATATTGTGATACGGGGGTTGTGTAGGATTGGGAGAGTTAAGGAGGCATTTGAGTTATTTGATGATATGGGAAGGTTTGTTTGTGCACGGATGTATTCACGTATAATGGGATTATAGATGGACTATCTAGGGGGAAGGAGATGGATAGGGCGAAGGAGTTGGTGACAGAGATGTTGGAAAGAGATGATCTTTGTCCGAATGTGATGACTTATACATTGTTGATGTCTGGTTATTGTAAGTCAGGTAGAATGAAGGAAGCAGTGACGGTATTTGACGATATGATTAGGTCTGGTATTAAGCCTAATTTATACACTTATAATGTTATTATCGATGGGTTTGGGAAGGATGGGGATATGGTTTCTGCGAATAATATGTATGAAAAGATGCTCCTGAATGGTTGTGCACCGGATGTCATTACATTTACCTGTTTGATAGATGGTTATTGTAGATCATGTCGGTTGGAGAAAGGCTTACAACTTTGGGAAGAAATGGGTGCAAGAAACTTGGACCCTAATGTGCATACTTTTTGTGTTATAATTCATGCTCTTTGCAAAGTAAATAAGCTGTCAGAGGCTCGTGACTTTTTGAGGCAGCTGAAAGACAGGAATTTTGTGCCCAAAGCATTTGTTTACAATCCGCTTATAGATGGGTATTGCAAATCAGGTAAAGTTGACGAGGCAAATGCCATTATGAAAGAGATGGAATTGGTCGGGTGCAAGCATGATAAGATTACCTATACAATTCTAATGATCGGACATTGTATTAAAGGGGGGTTTTCGGAAGCTATTTGCACTTTTAATAAGATGTTTGCAGCCAAATGCATCCCTGATGACATAACTGTCAAGTCTGTAGTTTCTTTCCTCTTAAAGGCTGGGATGGTGGATGAAGCTTATCAGATAAAGAAAACTATTTCAAAGGATTTGAGTCTGAGATGGATGAATCCCCAGAAAAAAGGTACAACTCTTTTGGTTCAGCGGATCACAGATATGTGACTTCTGGAAACCCCATTTTTACCAATTTCTGTAACATTCCATTCTTTGGTGTAGTGGCATAGTAACTGGAGAGGGTGATATGGATCCATTTAGATGGCCCAAGTGCCCAACTCCAAATGAAGACATCTTATGGTGAGGTCTGCAATTAGAATAACTGCTTGTGAACTTGTACATTGTTTTCTCTCTACTGGCTACTGTCATTCAATTTTCTAGAAAAGAAAACTACCCGTTTACTTTTACCACACTTGCTGAAACTGATCTCAATGTGTCACTCAAGCAAAAATTCCCTGTTTGTATTTACTTACTTATGTATGGCGTATGTGAAAGAAAATTTCTTTTTTTACTACTTTGGCTGTTTACTATAGAATAGTTCTTATTCTTTGATGTTCATCAGGTAAAATAGGACGTCGATCATGCCAGTGATCATCAATAGTGAGTTTCGCCATGGGAGGTTAATCTTTCTATCAGTCTCCCACCACTATGGGCTCTCACGCTTCTCCGTAGCTAAAGAAACTGAGGACCAGTCTGCAGGGTAGCCCGCAATCTGGTCTTATGGACGATCTTTCAATTGGTAAATAGTGTGCTCTGTCACTTTGCTAACTCTTGTTTTTACATCTTCGTCATATTTATTAATAATTCCTATCAAATACTTGCAGCAGGGAGGGATTATGGACTTGGAAGAGTCAAAACGATCCTTCAAGGCCTTGCAAGGTCAAGACAACAGAAGCTGACAAGCTTACAGTCACGTCTTCACAGAAGTGATGACGTAAACATTTTACTGAGTTCAGAAATGCTGCTTCTCTCAAACCAATGCCTGCCTTCTTCCAAATCAGGCCAAGTATATTTCCCTGAGAGCTCAAACATCCAGTCAACTAGTTACAGCAGCTTTGGTAAATCAGATGTGTTTACCACTGTCTTACAAGGTCAAGAAGTATGCCCATACAGTGCATGGCAAAAACCTAGCATTGGGTGCAGCCTGTTCAGCACCCAACATAAACCCAAGCCTAATGTTTACCCAGTAGCTTCTGCAGGCTCCTGGAGCATATATTTTCCTCCTCATAGCCGTGTGCATAAACAGAGTCAGGGTCCTGAAAATTCTTGACAACCTGGATTAACTGCAGGAAGTGGTCCATTCGATCGTCCTCTGGCTAGTACTGACAGGCTCAAAGACGATGCTGGACGGTTTGTTTCAATTTCTCTGCATAAGCAGGCATAGGATACCTCGTTAATGCGTAGTCTCGAGCAAGTATGAACTGCAATACAGATGACAATTTCTCGGTGACTCCAAGTTGCTGCCAGCTACTCAGAATATCGCTTACTGAATTGGGCAATCAAAATTGAATGGGTACGCAGACGTGATGTTTGAATTGAAATGGCTGTTTGGGATGGAAGGCCTTCTTTGAGATCCTGAGAAAGGCTCTTTACACGGACAGTGAAAATGACATGATGGTAGTTGAAGATGATCCCCGTCAGCAACTACCCATGTAAAATTTACCTAGTCTTCCATCAAAATGTCTGACAAGTTGGCATTAATGTGATGAATGCAATGCAGCGAGGTTATATCAAAGCTTAGCATCCGAGTTACAAGTGATGATACTCAAAGCTGCTTGCTGCTGACGTTTCAAAACATCTTCGGTTATCCACCAATTAAAGTCACTTCTAGTTAATTATATGGCACACATCATTTTACATAGATTCGTCCAACATGCACACACCCAGCCTTTACGTGTGTTTTCTAAACTCGTCACTTGGGCCGCGATGGAAACCTTTGTTTTTCAGACTTCGCCAGTGGCTGAATAATTTGCTGGTCTGATAGGCTCGGGTTTGGGCTTTGCAGTCCGCTTCCACTGAGTATTCACTGTCTTTATTCTCCACCACAATGTGTACAACTTTATTAAGATGGGTAAAAAAATGAATATGGATTGATTTTGTACGTATATTAAATATTTTCGGATGTGTCGACCGCATCCGCATGTTTGGGTGAGAACATGAACTGAACCAATTGACGTGGGAAAGTTGTGGAGAACATGTCGCATGTCGGGGTTGATATCAAATTGCACGCTCGCTTTATTTATTCGATGCATATCTTCTACCCGAATTTTTAAACATCTTTCCATCCAATATATAAACGACAATGGATAAATTATTCTTTCCTTTTGACGAATCGGTAGTGGCCTAATGGACATGTTATTGATCAACCAAAAATGTTTGAGTTCGAGTCACTCGCCTTGCGCGATAATATATCATTGCCGATAAGGATTGGATGAAAGCATCAGTTGTGACCAGAGCAATAAATGATTTGTATATATGAGTTATCTGAATAATTATACTAATCGTAACAATTTATCAAAAACATTATCTTTATTTTAAAAGGTAGTACAATTCATGTACCCAAATGACATTCTATCTTTTAGGGAAAAGATTGAGCAGAATATGTAACTTTTTTAGTGAGACCGTTAGACAAAAATTTCAATGTTGATTTCAAATAATCCAATGGACAAGATTTAATCTAAAATTAACCGTCAATTCAAACCATCGTATTTTTTACAAATCCTACGATTAATTTTAATTACAATCAATTTAATTTCAACCATCAGATTAATCAAATCAATGATTAAGATCAAGTCATTTCGTCACAAAAATATAATGTCTTTCTTGATCTTAACTCTATCTATTAATAATTACATAAAATATATTGGGGAAAAGGAGGAGGTATAAAGAGACAGTTTTCATAAAAAATATAAAATCATCCTAACCTTCAATTGATTTTAATCGGACGATTTAAAATATACACTCAATTTGTTATAAAAATAAAATAAAAGGGTAATATGTAAAGTGACGCTAAATAATTATATTGAAAATCTGATTACAATAATATCTCCTTAAAATCCACCAACTGATTACAGCAGTTACGTGCGTCCAAAAGCGAAATTCGATTCGATCAGCGGGGAGGAAAACACGAGACTTCGAAAACAATGTAGACCAAAAATTAACGAACAACTGGTGAGACACGCTTGGTATATCCTACATTTAAAGTGTAAGATATCCTATTTACGGTTACTTAAAGCCATATTATTTAGGGACAATTGCAGTAAACCATCATTATAATATGTCAATTTGCAGAAAACCACCATTGTATCAACTAATTACCAAACGAGTATATTATAATAGTGATGTTATCAAAAAGCCACCAGTTTCACAACTCCGTTAGAAATTGTACAACACGCGCCACACGACGCCTGGGTATTCAACTTCAATTTAGACAATTACAGAAAACCACCATTATAATATCTTGTTTTGCAGAAAACGCCATTTTAACAACTAAGTACGAAATGACTCTATTATAATATCCTCATTGTCAAAAACTACCATATGAATATTTAGGTAACGCTAGGTAACGATGTTGAGGCTACAATTTTGGTTATCTTTGATTAACAAGATATTATTTCTCTTCCTACAAAATTACGGTTCATTAAACAAAACCTAACAGAAGCAAATAAGTTGCGGATGCGGTGAGAAGCTGTTATATCTGTAATACATAGTTGAATCTTTTAGATCAATATAGTACAACAGTTATAGTTTAGTGATGTAATAAATCATATTTCATAGAAATAAAATGAGGGAAATTATTTATATTTGAATCGGACAATCGGTACCCATTCCACATTGATAATTATAAATTCTCAAACATGAGTTTTCTTTTACATTTTCTAGCATTATTTTCTTCACTGACATCCATCAAGATTAAATTGAAGCATCATATATCAAGATTAAATTGAAGCATCATATAGCTAGTAGACATTTATAAACGAGTTAAATTGTCGTACGAGCCTCTGATCTAGCATGAACAGTGCACTTGGTAGTACTTTGATAATCAATTATTAAAATGGTGGTTTTTCGTAAAACATATATTATAATAGTAGTTTTTGGTAATTAACAAAAATAAAAAATATTATTTTATTGTCACGCGTACACGCACTTAACAGAAGTTTTAACAGAACAGTGTCAATGGTGGTGTTTTGAACGGAGGTATTATAATAGAGGCATTTCGTAATTAGTTGATAAAATGGTGATTTTCTGCAAAATGAGGTATTATGATATTGGTTTTCTGCAATTAACCCTATTATTTATACTCATATTACTCAAGATTCTATTATTAATTACTAAAACTAAAATAATTCATTCTTATAACTTAATGATATAATTATATATGAGGACATGAATTATAATACATACAAAAATATAAACAATTATGTTCAGAAAATAATAAAACTACCATGTACGCATAATTTTGTTCATCAAATACTCCCTCCGTCTCACTATGTTTGTTCACTTTGATTTATACTTTACAAAAATCAAAAAGATGGACAAACTTTATGAATCTGGGGAGTAACTAATAAACACCGGATACGCAAACGGTCCGTAAAAAAGTGCATACGTTCCTGAACCGTGGGTCAGTCAGACACTCAGACGTGGCAGCATTTCCTGTCCCACGCGTCACGCATCAAACAGCTGCTCGATCAATGCCAGCCCACACTCATTTCGTCATTAATGTTTGTCCCTCGCGCGCGTTGTCTTCACGTGATCGTTTCATTTCTCTTTGGATCTTTCGGTCGTCGTCGGTTAGCATTTGTTTGACTTTTACCCACCTTCAAATGTTGTTATTTCTCGAATATGCCCTTCGGATATTTTAATTAACAAAGGGATCGGAAATTAGTTGTTGGGGTGGCAACGTTGGATTTGAATTTTTTTAAAATTACTACTACTTCATTCCTCAAGAACGGAGAAAATCATATTCAAGGCGAATATGCACTCAGGAGGCTGAACCACCGACCTCTGAGATCAGAGACCTAGTGGCTGACCGCTAGGCCGCTACTCCTTGTGCATGTTGGATTTGGATTCCATG